>CAXITT010000170.1:674937-693353 GCA_964033795.1 Lymnaea stagnalis
GGTGGGTTGATAGTGGATGGGTTTACAATGGGTAGGTTGACAGTGGGTGGGTTGACAGTGGGTAGGTTGACAGTGGGTAGGTTGATAGTAGGGTGGGTTGACAGTGGGTAGGTTGACAGTGGGTGGGTTGACAGTGGGTAGGTTGACAGTGGGTAGGTTGACAGTGGGTAGGTTGACATTGGGTGGGTTGACAGTGGGTAGGTTGACAATGGGTAGGTTGACAGTGGGTAGGTTGACAGTTGGTGGGTTGATAGTGGATGGGTTTACAATGGGTAGGTTGACAGTGGGTAGGTTGAGAGTGGGTGTGTTGACAGTGGGTAGGTTGACAGTGGGTGGGTTGACAGTGGGTGGGTTGACAGTGGGTAGGTTGACAGTGGGTGGGTTGACAGTGGGTAGGTTGACAGTGGGTAGGTTGACAGTGGGTGGGTTGACAGTGGGTGGGTTGACAGTGGGTAGGTTGACAGTGGGTGGGTTGACAGTGGGTGGGTTGACAGTGGGTAGGTTGACAGTGGGTGGGTTGACAGTGGGTAGGTTGACAGTGGGTGGGTTGACAGTGGGTAGGTTGACAATGGGTAGGTTGACAGTGGGTGGGTTGACAGTGGGTAGGTTGACAATGGGTAGGTTGACAGAGGGTGGGTTGACAGTGGGTAGGTTGACAATGGGTAGGTTGACAGTGGGTGGGTTGACAGTGGGTAGGTTGACAGTGGGTGGGTTGACAGTGGGTGGGTTGACAGTGGGTGGGTTGACAGTGGGTGGGTTGACAGTGGGTGGGTTTGGTAGTGTGTGGACACAATTATTCATAAAGAGTCTGTGGAAATTTGACATTACAACATCAGATATTTGGCGCGTAGTACATTCGCCACTGCGACATTCATGCACTAGCTTCAAACTATAAATACAATTTACAGAATTTTGACCACCGTTAGTATCAGGGAGAGAAAGTACTGTACTCATTAAATATTTGTTCAGGATGACGCAATTATTTCCACCCTACGCACAAATCACCCACGTCACCACTTTTTGTGAACTTAGTACCTAACCATAACATAAGTCAATACAACAATCGACTAGCGGTTCCATCTTGTCTAGCATGGGTATTACCAATATGAAATCCTATCACAAAAATATGTAAAAAGCAGTTGTTTTGTTATTGTAAGCAGTTGGCTTAATGGTAATTTAACTCTCAAAATTTTTTATTAGTCCCTATGAACTCTGTCATCGGCGTTACAGATGGTTTGTTGAGCAGCTTCGTGGCGTGCGATCTGAAAAATAAACGAATCAATTTAACTTGTAACAGCACAAAGTGAAATGAAATGCGAATTTTTAATTTTTTAAATTACATTTGAAGTAATGTGTCCCTTCAAGAACTGCATGGACACACTTCGATAAGGATCAAGGATGTTGAAATTGAACGCTTGCAAGTCAAACTTGAGGTATCGTAAATGAAGTTTATGGCTCGAAAATCTGTATCATATTCCGATTCTCTCAAACTTAAACTGAGCTCTAAAAATAATAAATACATTTGTAAAATTATTTTAAATTTACATATTACATACACTTTTTTTTTTAAATCCAAGACATTTTTTTTGTTGTTGCTAAAACCTTACTAAAGGTAAGAAGAAGTAAGCTGGACGTCGGTAGGATGGACAGACACGAGCTTGCTGTCTCCCGCTCTGACATGACCAACTACTTTTTAAACCAGATCTAAGGCGCTAAAGAATTTAATGAACTTGAGGCCCAACCGTGGACGCTGAAAGGCCAGGACGATGCGCCCATCCCTCGTATTGGTTGCTGCCCTAGGTAAGTTTAGGTAGTAGTTTTCCGATCTAGCTCCATGGTCTAGGATAGTTTCTTCAATGTTTCACAAAAGCATCACATTTCTTATGCAACAGCACAGTTGTTTATTGGTTCTCAACCCTTTTGATCCGCAGAGACATATTTTAAAAATCAATTTCTATGATGGATCCCCCTTATGCTACTCCATGTCTTACGCGTTAAAAGTGTTAAAAGTGTTAAAAGTGTTAAAAAAAGTGTTATGGTTACCCTGAGACGTGTGCTAAGTGCGCTTTCAACAGATTGTATTTTACACACCTACTTTAAACTAATAATTCAACAGACTTGATTTCGACACCTATTTAATAATACCATTTCAGCAGCTTTCATTTCGACACCTATTTAATAATACCATTTCAGCAGCTTTCATTTCGACACCTATTTAATAATACCATTTCAGAGCAGCTTTCATTTCGACACCTATTTAATAATACCATTTCAGAGCAGCTTTCATTTCGACACCTATTTAATAATACCATTTCAGAACAGCTTTCATTTCGACACCTATTTAATAATACCATTTCAGAGCAGCTTTCATTTCGACACCTATTTAATAATACCATTTCAGAGCAGCTTTCATTTCGACACCTATTTAATAATACCATTTCAACAGCTTTCATTTCGACACGTACTTAAAACTAACTCTTCAACAGATTTCATTTTGGCCCCTTTAAAAAAAAAAAAAACTAACAATTACACAGACTTAATTCTGACACCCATTTAAAACTAACAATTCAAAAGACTTTATTTTGAGACTTATTTAACTTGGACGGAAAGCTAAAATCCTAAAACTAAACAGAGTTAGTTGGCCACCACACCCTCCCCTATTGTTACAGTGAGAAAATCCTGCCGGGGATCACTCAGTCTGATTCTTCCTTTCACATCAACAGTGTCGAGCCTGGTGGAGACCTCCCTGCAGATCAACATGGACTTCCAAACCGTTGAGGACTCCTGCACACTGTCCATGACGTCAGGGAGCGCGTACGCAAACGTCAATGTTGGTCTGCTGCGGTACAAGCAGCAATGCAGGTCTGTCATTCAACTGAACGTCGCGTGAATCTCAATAGAGTCACCGTTAGAATCATTTAAAAAAAACAACAACAACGTATTCATTCGATTTAAAGACAGGACTGCCAAACAGACATAAGAGCTGCAGGCCACATTTTTACAGGACTGCCAAACAGACATAAGAGCTGCAGGCCACATTTTTACAGGACTGCCAAACAGACATAAGAGCTGCAGGCCACATTTTTACAGGACTGCCAAACAGACATACGAGCTGCAGGCCACATTTTTACAGGACTGCGAAACAGACATACGAGCTGCAGGCCACATTTTTACAGGACTGCCAAACAGACATACGAGCTGCAGGCCACATTTTTACAGGACTGCCAAACAGACATACGAGCTGCAGGCCACATTTTTACAGGACTGCGAAACAGACATACGAGCTGCAGGCCACATTTTTAACGGTTTAAAATAAATTAAACAAAACTCGCCACGGACAGGATTCATAACAGTTATTGAAAGTATTGTAATGATCTAAATATGTCAATTCGCTTTCCGGGAAAAAAGAGCGTTATTTTTTACGTATATGTTTGTATCCACCATGTAATAATTGCATAGCGACTTCTTAGCTGTGAAATTCTACATGATTCTATGAAGTAAAATAAGAAAAGTTGTCTGAGCATTGTCATTTCTTCGGACTAGGAATTTTTTTTCCTTTTTACGTTTTGTTTGTGTGTGTGTGTGTGTGTTTGCTGATAGTTTGCAAAATGGAATTAAATTTTTTATAAAGTTTAAAATTTCTCTCAGGGATGGCCAGGGCCGAAGGTTGAGAGTAGATGATGAAGGGGAAAAGTTGTGGACAGAAGAGAGCTTGGCGGGATCCTATGGAGGATGAGGATACACGTTGGGTAGTATCGAAGGAGTGGAGAAATTACGGTTCTATCTTGGTGGGTGAGGGGTGATATTAGACTTAGGAGAGAGAGGGGGGGATCGTGATGTCAGGGCACCGGAGTTAAAGCGGTGTGACATGGGTTTGAGTACGCGTGATGTTAAGGAAGCGCAGAAAAAAAAGTGTGTGGGGGGGTAGTGATGTAAGGGATGAAGATGAAGTGAAGAAGAGAGTCGTCCTTGACCTGCGGTGACGAGTACCCCGGTAATGTTGAAATTTTGTGGATATAAGTCTACACACCAACTCACTCAAGTGAGGTGCACGTATTCTGATGACGTCATTTCCACCCAGAAACATGGACGAGTACATCACGTGCGTCATCACGACCAGGCAGTTCAACGATCTCATCAACATCGACATCCCGGCGTATGACAAGCATTTCCCCGCAGAGGAAGACCTCCGCTACGCCGGGTACATCTTCTGCCAGTCTTACCTCCCGACCCGTAAGTGAAGAACGACGACTGACAAAAACAAATGACTGAATGCTATTCAAATTATGTTTATAAATACAGTTATTTTAAAATCACACAAGCCTTCTTTCATTAATTTTTATTTCTCCATCATCTTCAATCCTCCGTAAATTCTAATTTTTCCATATTGAACAACTGCACCGTTAATTTTTTAAACATATTTTATTTTACATCTTAGATTTCTTAATTTTTAAATAATGAATTCTAGCCACCTCCTCTTTTTCCAATTAGTTTACTTTTTTTTTGGGCCGGCTCCTTATAAAGAGTTATCAGTTTTTCCGCCATTTTCAACGTTTGTTGTTTTTCCACATATGTCAAGTTCTAAAGTTGTTCCCCCCTGAAGCTGACATGGGCGCGTGTAAACCAAACACAGAATCCTGTCGGGCGGAGCACGTCAAACCCTCGGACGTCGAAATGCTGAGAACCGCCGTAAAAGCCAAAGACATACCCCGGTCTAGAATTTACTCCTGCAGGTAAGTTACGCCCGACTAGTTTACCTGTGGTACACGGGGCAAACAGCACCAGGAATTTATCGGCTTTTTGAGGCCAGTGGAGTCTGCGACACATGACTTCAGCTCAGAGAGTATCTCGACTGATCTATGTTGCTGTTAACTTTTTCTTTGTTCGTACTGGTAGCCTTCACATCTACTCTGGGATCATTTTGAACCCACTACGACATTTGAACCTACTACGACATTTGAACTCACTACGACATTTGAACCAACTACGACATATGAACCCACAACGACATTTGCACCCACTATGACATTTAAACAAAATACGACATTTGAACCCACTACACCATTTGAACCTACTACGCCATATGAACCCACTACGCCATTTGAACTCACTACGAAATTTAAACTCACTACGACATTTGAATCCACTACGCCATTTGAAACCACTACGCCATTTGAACCTACTACGACATATGAACCCACTACGACATTTGAACCCACTACGTCATTTGAACCCAATACGCCATTTGAACCTACTACGACATTTGAACCTTCTACGACATTTCAAGCCACTACGACACGCTGTCGGGCGGCTCTGTCTTTCATTGTCCAGGGAAGTATCCAGCGACCGCAACATTCTCTAAAGGTGTAGATGACTACAACGCTGTCACGAAATGACTTAAGTTAATTCTTTAAATACAAGTCATACTCTGAGATCGCGGTAAGATGGCTGACCCCAGAAATCAACTATGATCGTTACAGTTCAGAACACTGCTAACACTGATCAACACTGGACAAGCACTGTCCTACCAGAACTACGCTTAAAACAAAGCTATGTTCTAGCACCGTGGTTGGCAAATCGCGGCTCGCGAGCCCCATGCGGCTCTTTAGTCACCTGAGTGTGGCTCGGCCAGTCGGCCAAAAAAATCGGTTTTGACTCCAAAAAACATGATTCTTGAAAAGAAATTTGGCTCTCAAACAAATCTTAATCGTCCTGCTTCTGATTTTTGTCTCTTTTGGCTATGGAGTTTGCCCTATAACATACAGGGCAGACCGGAAACTATTTTATTTTAGGAGACTGCAAGCTATTTCGAAAAAAAAAAAAGGTTATTGGAGACCTCTTGATTTCTGATGACTGTGTCCTAAATGCAAGTTCAGAACTGAAATTGCAGCAAATACTTGATCGATTTGGTAAGGCCTACGGCAACTACGGCCTCATCATCAATCCTCAGAGAGCGCACTGCTCACGCATAACGATAACGCACGGCAAGAAAAAACAACATCGACCCAAATCCTACTAGGGCCGAAAACAACGTGTGTCCCACGTGCGGGAAAGCTTTCCAGCCACAAATAGGACTGGCAGACCACCTGCGTGCTTACCGTGTAATATAGCCTTGGTTAACGTCACATGCGAAGGACGTACGACACCAGAACAATGGAAACTAACTGAACTCTCGAGACCCAACGAACTTCTTGTGGTCACACGTCGTGCACACGTCATCTCGTTTGTTGTCATTTCCCGTTGCTAACAATAATATTAAGACTTTAGACTGGCACCCAACTCACAGCTCACGACCAAATCAAAATGCAACCATGGACACGGAGATTGGTATAATTTGTCAATGGACTAATTAGCTTGCATGTGGAAAGCGCATACTGGGAATTCGTTCTTCTGCACCCCGATAAAGTGGACTCAATTACGAAAATTTTTTGACTAATTGACAAATATTACAAAATTCTGCACTACTGATCAGTCCCTGGCCAAGCTGCCGGGTCCTCGTGTGAGGCTGTCTCGATTGCGTAATTTTGGCCAGTGTTTAAATCGTATTATTAAACAAATAATTAATCCTAATTCATTGATTGGGGTTTAGTCAGGGGGTCATATCTTTGAATTTCTCCAATCCCCCACATGTCAGTGTGCTGGTTTAGTCCAGAAGCTTCAGGATTACTTGGCTGCCGTGAACATATATGTATGTTCAACCAAAATTAGTATTTCATTTGTGGTAGTTTATTTAGTTAAACGGAAGAAGTAAGTTTACAAACATATAGTCCATTCAATTATCTTTCATTTGATACCTCACTTTGTCTTACAAACCCAACAATAATATTTTAAATGGTTTTTTAATCCCAACCTCTCACCCCTGGTACCCGGGTACGAATAGTTGCAGCCATAGGGGAATACGAACGTACAGGCTGCCTAGCTATTCATCTAAAGCAGCGGTTCTCAACCTGTGGGTTGTGACTCTTTTGGGTTCGAACGACACTTACACATTCATCTAAAGCAGCGGTTCTCAACCTGTGGGTCGTGACTCTTTTCGGTTCGAACGACCATTACACCGGGGTCGGCTAAGACCATCGGAAAGCATATATTTCTGAAGTAGCAACAAAAATAATTTGATGATTTGGGGGTCACCACGACATGAGGGACTGTATTAAAGGGTCGCGGGATTAGGAAGGTTGAGAACGACTGTTCTAAAGAGAAGTTACCGAGGTAGTACTAAATGATATGCGAGGTGAGCCGTCACGTCAATTTTTGAGACCCCCCTGCAGCATTCCGGTTTGTGCCTCTGCATTCAAAGATGACAGTTTAATTATTTTCTCATTCACAACTTTGGACCCCTTAAATATCCGGGAACCCTTGTAGCCGCAGAGATTGCAGGCCACCAAGCGATGGCCCTGCGTGTCAGAGTAGATACTACGACTGTTTTCAAAAGACAATAAAAAAAAAAATAAAAAAACTAAGAAGACCCGGTCTCAATACCATGTCGTGGAATTCACGGCAGTAGATATTTAAGAAAGCTTGAACAGTGTTTGAAAAAAAGTCAACATCTCCGAATGTATTCATTGTTAAGACAACATTTTCAACGGAATTTAAAACAATGCATTCTCTGAAATACTGACTAGGTTATATATATTTTTTTTTCCGTGGTTATTTAAACATCATTTTTAATCATGGCATTGTCTAAATAGCGTATCTTTAAAAAAAAAAAAAAAAAATGTGCTTTTATAGAATTCTTGCCCCTTTCACCAACTGCATCCGGACTGGCCTGATAGAATGCAACCCCAATTATGAGAAGCTACTGGACTACGAGCTGGCAAAGTTTGGCGGGTAATGCGACCTTTGACTTAATACAGTATGTCAATAAGTTTAACATAGATCTTAAAGTTTTGAATTCCGGTTTTGTCTCTTTATTCTAGAGCTCCCTCAAGAAGAAATATGCATGGACGTCACCTGGAATGACACCGAATACACTTCGAAACTTAAAAAAAATAACACATTAATTAGAAATATTAGATTCATACAATTATAAAGTGATCTTTTTTAAATAAAAGAGGAGAAAGAAAATAATTTTAAAAAGAATTTATTCCCCGGCTTTTTATAATCGGCAAAAATGTTGATGTATTACATTCACTCACATATTTTACAAGAATTCTTTATGACATTCCCAGCGTCTGCCTGGCATCAATGAACATACAATCGCCACTCGTGGCTCTGGGGAAGTGCCACCCGCAGTACAGTAACTGGATGCAAAGAGCATCTGCCCGCTCATTGGTTTGGACCTGGTGCTCTCTACTGGCCAGCACTTTGATCAGCTTCCTGGGAGCCAGCTGGCGCTGTCATTGGTGACATGCCCTGAGTCTCAAACCTTAGTCAGTGCTTGATTGCGTCTTTTTTTCTTTTTTCGAGATATACGATGCGTTGTTTATGCTCTTAAGTTTTGTTGTTTTGACCCCTCGGTTTGAAAATGAGCGTTTTCTTTAAGACGATAATTTGGGGGCAATATTTTAGTTTTTAAAACCCAATGTACAGCCAACGCACTGTTAAATCTCAATCAAACATCTGAACGCTAACATGAAAAAAAACAAAAAACGCCTTTGGTCTGTTAAAATGTTGAATTCTTAACTTTTCCCTGGTTGATAATCTACAACAGAACACACAATGCCTTGGTCATAAATTATCAATTGTAAAAGTTGGATGAAATAAAAACATTTTAATGCCAATAACATTTAAAGCAGGTTGTGATGAAAAGCTGATAGAGTTTTATGAAAAGCTGATAAAACTTGCAAACACATCTGGTTTATTTGGCAATCCTACTAAACACATCTGGTTTATTTGGCAATCCTACTGGTCATTGGATCATGGCTTTTGTAACTGAAGGTAACCTAAATTTATTTTAAAAAATGAATCGGAATGCTTGTAAAAAGAATAATGAAAAACGACGCGTGATGATATGTGATCAGATTTAGCATCAGTAAACATCAAAGATTCATTGATCTAACGGTTTGAAAAAAAAATCCTGCGTTTGTTGTTTTATATACTTCAGTTGTATGCGCTTGTAAAAGATTAAAGTTGAAGAGTAGGTTCTAAATCAGGAAAAAATATATTTGTTTTTATAAAATGTTTGCATTGAAAGATGAAGACAGCGACAATTGCAAGGGGGTCACCTTTAGTATGGCCCTGTTTAGGATTATAGGTGCCAAGATTTAGTGGTCTCCCTTCGTACGGCCCTGATTAGGATTATATGTGCCAAGGTTTAGTGGTCTCCCTTCGTACGGCCCTGTTAAGGATAATACGTGCCAAGGTTTAGTGGTCTCCCTTCGTACAGCTTTATTAAGTATGATAGGTGCCAAGGGCTAGTGGTCTCCCTTTGCACGGCTCTTTTTAGTATGATAGGTGCCAAGGGTTAGTGTCTCCCTTCAAACGGGCATGTTTAGTATGATAGGCGCCAAGGGTAAGTGGTCTCCCTTCACCCGGTCATGTTTATTACGAAAGTGCCAAGGGTTAGTGGTCTCCCTTCACACGGGCATGTTTATTATGATAGGTGCCAAGGGTTAGTGGTCTCCCTTCACACGGGCATGTTTAGTATGATAGGTGCCAAGGGTTAGTGGTCTCCCTTCGTACAGCTTTATTAAGTATAATAGGTGCCAAGGGCTACTGGTCTCCTTTTGCACGGCTCAATTTAGTATGATAGGTGCCAAGGGTTAGTGGTCTCCCTTCACACGGGCATGCTTAGTATGATTGGTGCCAAGGGTTAGTGGTCTCCCTTCGCACGGGCATGTTTAGTATGATAGGCGCCAAGGGTTAGTGGTCTCCCTTCACACGGGCATGTTTAGTATGATAGGCGCCAAGGGTTAGTGGTCTCCCTTCACACGGGCATGTTTAGTATGATAGGCGCCAAGGGTTAGTGGTCTCCTTTCACACGGCTCTATTTTCATGATAGGCGCCAAGGGTTAGTGGTCTCCCTTCACACGGCTCTATTTAGTATGATAGGTGCCAAGGGTTAGTGGTCTTTCTTCGCACGGCTCTATTAACTATGATAGCAGTCGTTGTAAACATCGTCTCGAACAGAAAAAAACAAATTTTGAATGGTTTAATTACAACATCCAACGTCAAAATAAATAAATATATGTAATAAAAATACCTTAATCAAATCGAGCAGAGAAACACACATACATTTCTTTAATGAAGGAAACCAATCATAAGCCAGCTTCTTTCCAAAGCATTTATGCGTCCTAATTAAAATTCTTTTAATTTTAATAGTTTTAAAAATCATAATTTTGTTAAAAAGTAGAACAAAGAAATAAATAAAAACGAGAGGTTAAAATTAAATTTGCATAGGCCGTCTCGTGAGAAGTGTGCCTGACGTGCCAAACACATTTGTCAAAACAGCCATCACAAAATGTCAAATTACCCGCCCCATTTTTTTATAACAGACACGCGCTTCATTAGCGTAAAATTCTTTTTCATCACCGGGTGTTATGAGATTCGTTAAAGTTTTCTTCCCCCAGTGATGGATACATCAATAATATTGTATCAGCCATGAATGTCAGGTACATTAATTGGTAACTGCAGTCTTTACCAACCCCCCACCCCCCCCAAAAAACAAAAAAAAAAAAAAAAAAAAAAAAAAAAAAAAAAAAAAAAAAAAAAAAAAAAAAAAAAAAAAAAANTAGCGTAAAATTCTTTTTCATCACCGGGTGTTATGAGATTCGTTAAAGTTTTCTTCCCCCAGTGATGGATACATCAATAATATTGTATCAGCCATGAATTTCAGGTACATTAATTGGTAACTCCAGTCTTTACCACCCCCCCCCCCCACCCAAAAAAAAAAAACAACAACAAAACAACAGAAAAAAACAACAAAAAAAAAAACGAAAAAAAAACAAACAAAAACCAACTCTTGTCATCCGATTTCCTCAAAGTCTGTCATAGAAATTCTTGTCGGCGTGTCTTCAATCCAAACCCCAAAAATCGACACCTGTCGCGTTTAGAAGCTGACTAATCTCTTTATAGCGATCCCCATCTAGATTCATGATTTTTAAAAATAAATAAATCTGTTGTCAACATCTGCCTAAATGCTTGACTCCTTGCGACACATGGTTATGTCACTCGGAAGACACATTGTTATGTCTCACAGAAGACACATCGTTACGTCTCACGGAAGACACACCGTTATGTCTCATGGAAGACACATCGTTATGTCTCATGGAAGAAACCTCATCATGTCTCGCAGTTTAAAAAAAATAAAGCATTATATGTTGTAAACACTCATTAATCCCGAAATGAAAAGGATGAAATCCAAGCCCTCGCGGTATTGGGCGCCTGCCCCTCCATTGCGTTTGCCAGCCCCTCCACCGCCTGACCCTCCATCGCCTGCGCCTGTTCCCTGGTTGCCCGTATTTTCCACGCCTGCTTCGCCCCCACCTGTACAATGGACTGTCAAGATAATGGGGTTAGGTTCAAGGTGGTGAATCAGGCAATCGCTGAGGAATAAAATGGAGTCGGTGAAACGGAAAGAAATAGTTTCGAAAAGGAGGGGGGGGGGGTGTAAACTGTGGACAACATATATTAATACATTATATCACACTGACTATCGTGGGAACCAACTCATCCGTCTAGCCAGCCATCCATCAATCCAACCAGCCATTCCTAAATCCAGCCATCCATCAATCCAACCAGCCAGTCATTCCTAAATCCAGCCATCCATCAATCCAACCAGCCAGTCATTCCTAAATCCAGCCATCCATCAATCCAACCAGCCAGTCATTCCTAAATCCAGCCATCCGTCAAACTAGACTTTCATTCAGCTTTCCAACCATCGACTCATCTATCAATCCATTCATCATTCATACAGATAGCCATCCATCTTGCTAGCCACCCATCTAGCCAGCTATCCATCCACCTATCTATCTAGCTATCGTCCATCCGGCTAGCCACCAGTCCGGCTAGCCACCAGTCCGGCTAGCCACCAGTCCGGCTAGCCATCCATTCTGCCATTGCATTATTCACCCAGCCATCCATCCAGATGGCTTTCCGTGCAGTCATGCAGACAGCCATCCATCCTGCCAACCATCCAAGATAGCCATCAGTCAATCAATCCAGTCAATCACTCCAGATAGCGATCCACACTTTCAATCTATCCCATCTTTATTTCTTGTTCGACTATACATTTTCACCAACACGACTTTGTATGACTTAAGATAATAATCCGTTGTTCAAGTTCAGTCACTTCATGCCAACAGTCATGATATACTAACTGGACCCCACCTCCCTTTCTATACACCCTACCCCTCTGGATTTACGTACTTCCTAATTTTTATTTACAAATTAATAAAAAAAAAAGTATTATTTTGAACAATTCCTGAAAACCTCCGCATTCTCCCTTCTGTTGTATGTAAACGATTATCTTAGTGTTCATGTCAGTTTACTCACTCGCCCAGTCTGGCAAGGTAGTACTCAAACATTGGCCCTGTGTCGGTGCTGCAATTTTCAAACTGCTCTTTGATACATTTCCAGTGCTTGTAGTTCATCCTGAGTACACACACACACACGAAAAAAAAAAAAAAGTAGATATCGAGTGATTCAATAAATCGAACTGTCGGTTCAAAAATGGTTTTTTTTTTTTAAAATTCAAGGACGACAGCGGCACATTTTGTTTCTAAGGCTGCTGAAGCTTGACTGATAATAAATGAAGGCCTTCAGTCAAGCTTTGTGAATGAAACAGTAGAACAAGGTACGTGTAAGCTTGAATCAAAAAGACAAGACAATGAGATGTGAACGTTTCGGCTAAGAGCCTTCCTTAGCAAACAGAAAAGAATAAAAGTACGATATGTAACTGAGCGCCGTTAAACATTTGAGTGATCTGTTGCCTATCTTTTGATTCAAGCTTCCACAAACCTTTAGAGCTTGAACCCTCTTCTTGATGCGCCCTCGGCAGAGGTGTAGGAGGAGAGGGTGCGGAGTGGACGTGGTTCTGGGTGGTATTTTTTCTTTACATTGAAATCTGGCATTTTCCGACGAAAATTCGTATTTTTAAAATTATTTATTAGTTGTTTTGTTTTTTTGGTAGGAAGTGGGTGGCAAAAGTCTTATCTCGCCCAGATTAAAAATAATAATAATAAGAGATCTTATATAGCGCGGTACCCCAGCCTAGGGCTGGGCTCACCGCACTGTAAATAAAAATTTTATCAAAAGAGACATAATTAGAAATTAAAATAAAATACATTTATAAAATAAAGAACAGCAATGTATATTCACCCACCCCACCACATAACTTTTACAAGGCAAACCATGGACGGCAGCCAGTAAGATCGTTTATCGGTCAGAGGAGGTGAATCAGTCAGGGTAGTATAAGTTAAATAGATGTGTTTTGAGTGCAGTTTTGAAGGCCTGGGTGGTTGGTATATTGCGTATGTGTAGTGGCAAAGAATTCCATTAATTGGGGGCGCAGAATGAGAAAGATCGTTCACCATATGTTTTAGTGTGTGTTTTGGGAACGGACGGAATACGTGTGTCTGCAGAGGAGCGAAGCTGTCGAAGGGGTGAATAGACAGAAAGAAGTTCGGTTAGATATGAAGGGCAGGAATCCAAGAAAAAGTTATGACAGAGAACAGACAAGTTGTAGTCAATGCGTGTCTGTATAGGTAGCCAATGAAGGGAATGGAGTAGTGGAGTGGCATGATCACGTTTTTTTGCCTCTAAAACTAGCCTAGCAGCTGAGTTTTCAACTTTCTGCAGTTTTCTATGCAGTGTTTTGGTGAACTTTGGTCTTTAGGAACCTACATGTTTTTTTTTTAGTTATCCGTTTAAAAAAAATATGCCTGTCCCATTAAACTGTATGCTACTTGATCGCCTACATCTTCAGAGGCTGGCTCATTCACGTTTCGTACCGAACAAAGCAATGCCCTGGAAGTTTTCAAGACACATTCAGCTACAGCAAACATTGTGTTTGGCATAGTGGTTTTTGATTCAAGTGTTACTTGTCTACTAACTAAATGATTTCACATCAATTTTTGATAAAGGAAGGCTCAATATTTATACATGACGTCTCATAATAGCGCTTTGATTCCCCATATTACTGTATGAAATTTCAATATTTATACATAAAATCTAAATATTGAATGAAATCGTAATGTTAGTGTATAAAGTCTCAATATTTGTGCACACAGTGGGAAGTTTTTTGGTCTTTTAAATGTCAATTACATCAACGTTTCTTGCAATGGCCAGGAACAATTACACAACTAAAATGGATAGGATACAACTACATAGCTACAATGACCAGGATACAATTACATAACTACAATGGCCAGGATACAATTACATAGCTACAATGACCAGGATACAATTACATAACTACAATTGCTAGGATACAATTACATAGCTACAAAGACCAGGATACAATTAAATAACTACAATTGCTAGGATACATTTACATAGCTACAATGACCAGAATACAATTACATAACTACAATTGCTAGGATAAAACTACATAGCTACAATGACCAGGATACAATTAAATAACTACAATTGCTAGGATACATTTACATAGCTACAATGACCAGGATACAATTACATAACTACAATTGCTAGGATACACTTACATAGCTAAAATGACCAGGATACAATTACATAACTACAATGGCTAGGATAAAATTACATAGCTACAATGATCAGGATACAATTACAGAACTACAGCCATGTAGCCACTGGCTGCGAAGTGTAATTTAATATCTCTTGGTGGTTGTCTCACAACCCAAAAGGTTGACAATGTCAAGAATTCCCCCTCCATGACAACCGTGTGACATTGTCAGTTACTTTGTCTCCGGAAGACGCGCACGCCCAGATTGTCGTCGCGTACTTTCAGGTGAGGGCAGCTTGTTGACACTGCCAGGTACTAACTGGCGTAACAGTTGGCTGACGTTGTCAAGTACTTACTTGCAGGATATGCTCTTGACGTCCTCAACTTCCTTCTTGTCGATCGCGCTTTGTAAAAAGGGCATGTCCAGCTCAATGACCTTATCGCACTTTGGGAAGTCGACCTTCTTCTGGCAGTCGTTCATTTTGTCCAGCCCGATCAGGTACCTGTCGGAGTCTGGGAAAGGACAAACTTTGCATAGTATAAAAAGGTGTGGTAACACACGGTCCAACATTTTTTTTAGTGAATTGAAACAGCCACGAAACACAATGTTTCCATTGTTCATCTGCTGCGCATCAAAATATGCAAAGTTCGTGCGACATAATTCCTGCTTTGTTTTGCTTTAAAAAATGCAAAGGTCGGGGGACATAATTCCTGCTTTTTTTTGCTTTTGTTATAGTACAAACCCAGGGTAGGAGATTTGCCCCCCCCCCCCCCCCCCCGGCCGCAAAAATAAAAGCCTCATTACCATTCATGAAGAGGTTAAAGTAAGGCATGTCTTGTTATCGATCATGAAATTTCAAGAGTAATGCATGCCTCTTTACCAATCAAGTAGTGGCCACAGTAATTTATGCCTCTTTACCAATCATTTAGTGGCCAGGGTAATGTATGTCTCATTACCAGTTATGTACTGGCCAGAAAAAATTATATCTCATTACCAGTCATGTAGTGTCCAGAGTAAAGTATGTCTCATTACCAGATATGTAGTGGCCAGAGTAATGTATGTCTCATTACCAATAATGTAGTGCCCAGAGTAAAGTATGTCTCATTACCAGTTAAGTACTGGCCAGAAAAATTATGTCTCATTACCAGTTATGTAATGGCCAGAAAAATTATGTCTCATTACCAGTTATGTAGTGGCCAGAAAAATTATGTCTCATTACTAGTTATGTAGTGTCCAGAGTAATGTATGTCTCATTATCTATTTAAAAATATTGCTTATGAAATTACGTCGGCAGAGGCGTAGCGAGGGTGTTTGGCGCCCGGGGACAATATCAATTTTAAAGCGCCCCCTTTTCTTTTTTTTTCAACTCTCAAACGCATTATTTTTACCAATAATATAATCTCAAAGCACGTTTTGGCGCCCCTAACTAGCTGGCGCCCGGGGACATCTGTCCCCCCCTGCCCCTCTCGCTACGCCTCTGTACGTCGATGACCCTAATTTCCGAGCAGAAGCGCCGCCTTCGCCGGTATTTACTCTCACAGGGCGTCAAGTTGAAAACATGAGAGCCCATGAGATCAGTCTTGGAAAAAAGACATCCGGGGCCATATCCCTTTGGTAAGAGCAGACACGTGTCTGAATGGGAGTCCAGTGGCAGCGCAGGGACCACACCGTGGTGCCTCCATTCTGACGGCTGACGTGCAGGCTGTGTCTCGGTGAGTTCCTGACGGATCAGCCAACAAACAAGCGCCACCCGTGGAACCGCTTCACATCCCACACACTTTCATTTGGACCTCTCCGATCTCTTGATCCGGGTATTTCCCAATGGCCTGAAGTGCGTTTCTTCCATCCTATTCTCACGAACAAAGCTATCTTAAAAAAACAAACACTTCACAACACCTATCCTAATGACCAGCATATCGCAACTTATGATAAACAACATTACTGTTACCACCATCGGGGCGCCTCAAAACCCGGTCATGAAATGGCCAGCGTAATTTATGTCTCATGACCAATCGTGGAGAAACAAAAGTAAATAATTAACGTGTGCCTCCTTACACGTCATGAAGTTGATAGCGCAAAATATGTAGCCCGCGAACTCTATGCTGCTGTCGTCGGGAAAGTAACGTTCATATAACGGTAGCTTGAACTCGCCATCTGGACTGTACGTCGCACGGCGGTTGAGCAAGCAGTCGTTGTAGATTCCGATGTCACTGGAAACATTATGAACAATTGAATGTAACACTTTGGAAATAAAATTATATAGGGCGTGGTTTCCAAAGTGGGGGGTGGGATGAAGCGGCTGTAAAGAAATGGAATGTTAGAGCAGAGGAGAAATTTTATTTTAAAATAGATTATAAATGTTTATGCATTTAACAAAAATATTCTTCATTAATGTGTTCCTTTTATGTCATCAGTCGCACGAGTAGTTCCAAAGCTCTGCATTTTTCTTTGAAATTTAATAAATAAGCTCTCAAAACTAAGTTTAAACATAAGCTATCAAACCTAAGTTCAAACCTAAGTTCAAACATAAGTTAAAACAAAAGCCATCAAACCTAAGTTCAAACCTAAGCCTCCAACCTAAGTACAACCTAAGTTCAAACATGAGCCCTCAAACCTAAGTTCAAACATGAGCCCTCAAACCTAATTTCAAACCAAAGCCTCAAATCTGAGCCCTAAAACTTAAGTTTAAACCTAACCTATCAAACCTAAGTTCAAACCTAAGTTCAAACCTGAGCCCTCAAACCTAAGTTCAAACCTAAGTTCAAACCTAAGTTCAAACCTAAGCCCTCAAACCTAAGTTCAAACCTAAGCCCTCAAACCTTAGTTCAGAATCTCAGGCTGAACCGTTTTTTTGACGACAACAGAGACATACCTGACAACATGGATATACCTGACAACAGGGACATACCTGACATCATGAATATACCTGACAACAGCATCATATCAGACAAAAGTGACATACTTGACAACAAGGACGTACCTGACAACAGGGACATACCTGACATCATAGACATACCTGACAACAGCGTCATACCTGACGACATGGACTTACCTGACGACATGGACTTACTTGACAACAGATACATACCTGACAACAAAGACCTATCTGACTACAAGGACCTACCTGATAACCGGGACATACCTTACAACATGGACCTACCTGACAACAGGGACATACCTTACATCATAGACATACCTGACAACAGCGTCATACCTGACGACATGGACATACCTGACAACAGGGACATACCTGAAAACAGGGACATACCTGACAACAGGGACATACCTGACAACACGGGCATACCTGCAAATGCGGATGAGGTGCAGAAAGCTTGTAATGCCGGGAAGGTCGTTGATCATGCCCGGCAACTGTGAGAAGCAATACTCGTCAAGTGTTTTCTTCTGACAGCAGCCATTTTGAAATATCAGCCAGAGAACTAAACAAACACGAAAAGGTGAAAAGAACATGATGTTAAAGGGATGCACCAATTTGCATTATTATAGTTTTTTCACTGTTAAATTTCCGACGTTGTGTTGTCATTTGTGCACCACAAAAACTATTACAAAGCTGTCCCCACACTCGAAATTTGGACTCGGAAAGAAATGCAAGAATTCAGGCCTCCGGAAATGGGTGATAAGATAAGCAAAGAAAATGATAATAGTGGCCAACCTTAAGAAATAATGTAAATGCCCTTTTATTGCAAGCGGTTGTATTTATTTTTATGCCCCGTTAAAGTTTACAATGGGTATCGATGAGCATACAACGCCTTGACTTATTTTCTTCCCCATTTATTCAGCAGTACGCAAAACTCTTCTCGCCCCCCCCCCCCCCCCCCC
>CAXITT010000170.1:693474-743217 GCA_964033795.1 Lymnaea stagnalis
AAAAAAATAAAAAAACTTATATTTAAAAAAAAAAAAAAAAAAAAAAAAAAAAAAAAAAAAAAAAAAAAAAAAAGAAAAAAAAGAAGAAAAAAAAGAAAATAAAAAGAAACTAGAATCCTAAATTAAGCAGCTGGCGTGATGTTCATTGGGAATAAGTAATATCAAGAGATTATGGAATAGGGTGAAGGGTGTTCAAGCGACCGAGCGATCGAAACTGTCTCGATCCAAATAGCTGGTTGTCTGGAGTTCAATCCCCACCAAAGCCAACATCACAAGCACCCAGGGTGGATGGGACCCGTAAGCCTTGGACGGCAACCCATCTGAGAGAAGGCAAACTCTGAATTCAAACCAGGAACCAGAATGATCAATCACTTGATGGTGGGACCATCAAATATAGATGGAAAAAAAAAATATTTGTATTCACCGATATACTTGAAGAGATTCGAAGTTCCTTGATAACGCCCAACCCTTGAAGTGTACATCAACATTTTTTTGCTGGTGTTGACAGTAAACTTGAGGTGTTTACGACGTCGGCCGCCTTCTTCAAATGCTTCTCAGGTCGGTTTTTTATTGCACAGCTGGAAAAAGAGAGGCACGCACACTGCTTACTGTTAGTATTAGCTAACTGAAACCTGTGCTCATCTTCATCCCCGTATTACAATACCGAAATCTCCCATGCTCGACCAGTGTTCACTTGCCTTGACAGAGTCCAACCATCATAAGCGGATGTACTGTAAAATGAAACCTGTCTATAATCTCAGGGGCTGAGACCATCGACATGTCTACACTTTCAGGGATTGACAAGTGTGACATGTCTACATTGTCTGGGAATGACACGTGTGACATGCCTACAATATCTGGTATTCACAAGCGTCTCAGGTCTACAATGTCAGGGGCTCCTAAATGGGACATGCCTATTAATCTCAGCGGCTGATACAAAGCCCACGTGTCATGTGTTCAATGTCAGGTGCTGATAAATGAC
The DNA here is from genome assembly GCA_964033795.1 of Lymnaea stagnalis. Classification (NCBI taxonomy): domain Eukaryota; kingdom Metazoa; phylum Mollusca; class Gastropoda; family Lymnaeidae; genus Lymnaea; species Lymnaea stagnalis. The sequence goes on from CAXITT010000170.1 coordinate 694,457, forward strand.
ACCGCTCTGAAATGCAAGGAGGAAGTTAAAAGGGGCCACAAAGACTTGAATTTACAAAAAAACATAAAAGTTTACAAGCATTGGAGATAGAAAATAAATCCGACACACTGTCAGGAAGATTACAATGAGGAGACACCGATGTGTTTTAAATACTCCATTAAGTACATGGAAGCCACACAAAAAACCCAAAAAATCTTTTATGTGGTAGAACATAAGTAGTATAATAATTTTACCTTAATTTGCATCAGTCTCAAAACGCCTAGATGTACTGAAATCACAAGAAAATGCTCGACAGTATCATGAATTGACTTCCATAGAAGGTTTACTCTGAATTCTGTCGTTTTTCTGTTATCTAGTTATGGGTAGCGGAAGTTAAGCGTCAAAAAAACAACAACAACAACAAATTGATGTGTACCCATATACTCTCAAAGCGTATTTTGGTTGTTGTTTTCTACAGTTTTATTAAACTTAGACATCTTGTAGCGATGACATGGTGGGGACTGTCGTCTTCTTCCTGTTTCTTTTTTAAACCTCCCCAACTCAAGCCTACTTCAGTCGTCATCTCTCTCCTCGCCATGCCCCATTTATTCCGCTAAAATCCACTTACCAAAATCCCTATCACCCTCTCGTTCCACCCCTTCTTCTTCTCATTCTTCACGCGTCTACTGACAAGAAGTCGCGGGGAGGTTTGGGGCAACTGTTGACTACCAGGGCAAGGCTTTAAGGCTTGCTGAAGATTCATGTTGTCGGTGTTGAAGGTGTCCTTTACACAGTCGATCCACTCCAACGCCTTCACGACAATCACCCTATCCATGCACTCCCCAAGTACGAGGGCTCGAATTGAGACTTCCAACCCGACATTATTCTCCTCTGTCCCAATTCCACCACCTCTACCCCCCCCCCCACCTTACCCACATCACATAAAACATACACTGCCAAAGCTGAATCAGACACCCATTAAAAAAAATAGAATGAAAGACAATTAATTATTGTTCCCAATCACCAACGCCTTCACGACAATCACCCTATCCATGCACTCCCCAAGTACGAGGGCTCGAATTGAGACTTCCAACCCGACATTATTCTCCTCTGTCCCAATTCCACCACCTCTACCCCCCCCCCACCTTACCCACATCACATAAAACATACACTGCCAAAGCTGAATCAGACACCCATTAAAAAAAATAGAATGAAAGACAATTAATTATTGTTCCCAATCATGATACCACCTAAAATGAACAACGAACACAGCCAGGATGTTCAATGCTTCAGTTCAACAGTGCCACATTTCATCTAATCTTGTACAGAGATTAATGTCACACAATGTGTCCTGTTTAAAGACTTTCTCTCTACTCACTAATGCGTCAGATGTGTCAACAAATGTGTCCGTCCCTTTACTGCTGTCCGTCCCGTTACTGCTGTCCGTCCCGTTACTGCTGTCCGTCCCTTTACTGCTGTCCATCCCGTTACTGCTGTCCGCCCCGTTATTGTTGCGCGTGCCGTTACTTTTTCCGCCCCGTTACTGTTGGTCGTCAGCTCCTACTCTCCTGTAAGGTCAGGTTGAGGCAGACGCATCTCGTTGTCTCTGCTAGGTGTTCCCACGTGACCTTCTCGCTCCGAGAAGCCGTTAAGTCACTTTACCCCTGGCGTTTGTTAGGCATTCGTTGTTTAAAAACGTAAAAATATTTGAGTGATTGAATTTTAAACAAGTGATGCCACCAGAGCCGGACTAAAATGTGCGGATAACCTAAGCTATACAAAGTTCAGATGCCCTAAGCTATACAAAGTCCAGATGCCCTAAGCTATATAAAGTCCAGATGCCCTAAGCTATACAAAGTCCAGATGCCCTAAGCTATATAAAGTCCAGATGCCCTAAGCTATACAAAGTCCAGATGTCCTGAGCTATATAAAGTCCAGATGCCCTAAGCTATACAAAGTCTAGATCCCTTAAGCTATATAAAGTCCAGATGCCCTAAGCTATACAAAGTCCAGATGCCCTAAGCTATATAAAGTCCAGATGCCCTAAGCTATACAAAGTCCAGATGCCCTAAGCTATATAAAGTCCAGATGCCCTAGGCTATACAAAGTCCAGATGCCCTAAGCTATACAAGTCCAGTGGTCCTCAGCTATACAAAGAACAGAGGTGAATATATTCTTTGTGTTGAACATGTTTTTTTTTTTCATGATTATTCTTCTTTACATAGTCATGGAGGTGCCTCAGTGCATTCGAGAGATCAATATTGCGTGGATACTCTTTTACTGTCAAATCTACTGCTTGACTACTGCTCATCTAAAAAACTAAGCATGAAAAATTATTTGCAGCTTATTTGTCGACTATTGCACTTCTCGTTAAACTGGCCTCAAGAATGTCTATGATATGAATGAAGGAATTCACTCTACACTGACTTTGGAGAAAGTTTTTCATCAGTATCAACTGCTGCACCATCATTGGCTGATGTTCTTCTCGCCCTCCTTCTTCTCACCCTAAACTTATAGTCTGCAACAGGTAATCTAGATTTTTCTTCTTCATCAAAATGTAATATAAAATTTTTGAAAACTTTTAAATGATTCTTAAAATATATTGATTTCACACGCTATATCATTTCATATGAAATATATATATATTTAAAAGTGAACATGGTTTGTGGATTTCTGTTTTTTATTGTGGCTTTGTTCCACATACGTTTCTACATGGATTGATGAATCTTGCCCCAAACTTGGCACTTATATTCATCATTATCTAGCGTTAAATACTGGGGGCTTTGAACATTTTATAACGTTCCGTTTGGGGCCGGGGGCCCTACATTAGTTTTTTTTTTATATGAGCTGTATAAATACATTATTTACTAATAAATATTCTAACATGAATGGATGGATTCGATCTAACTTAGTACACATACACTTCATAATCCATATAAAAATACAGAACGGTACTTAACTCATAATAATCCCTCCTCTGAGGCCTCGGGCCCCATTTCATTTATATGTAAGCTATATAAATAACACTATGTTTAGACAACACTATACGTTTTATGTGAATTGATCGAACTATTTCTAGCTTTGGAATAATACCATTCATAACATGTAATAAAATATTGGTGGAATCCTATCAATCAGGACATGTCGAGAGAGAGAGAGAGAGAGAGAGAGAGAGAGAGGGGAATAGAGGGAGGGAGGGAGATACAGATGGATGGATGGAAGGATGGGTGGTTGGATAGATAGATAGATAAATAGATAGATAGATAGATATATAGATAGATAGATAGATAGATAGATAGATAGATAGATAGATAGATAGATAGATAGATAGATAGATAGATAGATAGATAGATAGATAGATAGATAGACAGATAGACAGATAGACAGATAGACAGATAGATAGATAGATAGATAGATAGATAGATAGATAGATAGATAGATAGATAGATAGATAGATAGATAGACAGATAGATAGATAGATAGATAGATAGATAGATAGCATTTCATCTTGTAATCATTTGAAAGTTTTTTAGAATCTTACTTATAAGAATATGAACCCCCCCCCCCTATCAACATGTTTTATCAACATTTTTATCAACATGGTTTATCAACCTGTTTTATCAACATGCTTTATCAACATGTTTTATCAACATGTTTTATCAACATGTCTTATCAACATGTTTTATCAACATTTTTATCAACATGTTTTATCAACATGTTTAAACATTCATTTAATAAAAACTGCAAAAACACACACAAAAACAAGTCTCCATGCTCTCCTTTAGCATTGATCGGTATCAGCATATCTATAAGTCGCCTTGTTATCACGTCCTTAAAATTCACCAACTAGATGTCTGCCATTAATTACTTCCCAATTCTTCGTCTATTTAACTCCCCCCCCCCTCCTCTCCCCCGCACCCGACCAAGTTGAGGTCAATTTTAAAATAATTTAGAGCTAGTTGGTTTCTCCAACAAAATGTTTTAAAAAAAATGATAATAATGTGTATACGTGTGGCTGTAATGATCTGAACAATGGGCACTCAGAATAAAATGTCTAGAATTTAGCATTGATTTGAGCGTTTTTTTAATAAGTCCCTTTCTTGAATGCACATTGGTCAAGTAATATTCGTAGATGGGAAGTTCCGACACTGTCGTCGCCATTGTTGGACGGAATATTTCAAGCTTGCAATGTGATTAAAATTAAACACGGTAAATGATGTCCAGAGTAGATGGTTCATTAATTTAGAACTTTAAAAAGTTTGAGGTACAGAACTACAGTAGAACCCGGTTATGTCGACGGCCTCGGGGTTTGCCAAAAAAGCGTCGAGATAACCTAATGATCAAGATAAACGAAAGCCAATATGGCGGCAATATATTACCATCTGTTTGAAATTTCTTATATGCACGATGTTTTTTTTTTATAACTGAGATGTACAAGCACGTGATTTTCGTTTTTTTTTTTTTTTTTTTACACAATAGCGTTACCGCGATTTGTTTGATGAAGCGATCGGCATGCTATAAAAATGTACAGAAATGTTTGCTAACAACACAAAGCAATTTTTTTTTTTTATTACTGAGAATTACAAGCACGTGATTTTCTTTTTTTTTTTTTTTTTTTTACACAATAGCGTTACCGCGATTTGTTTGATGAAGCGATCGGCATGCTATAAAAATGTACAGACATGTTTGCTAACAACACAAAGCATACGTGGGTGCCGCATGTGGGCTGCCACTTTTCCTTCAGATTTTTCAAATACTGATTTTGGGTTAAAAAAAAAAATCAACCTGTAAGAGCGCTTGAAAGTGGACATTAAGCGACAAGCGGGTTCGTTATAAATAGAGCATGTACTGCGAACTTAGTTGCAGGAAATTTGTCTGAAAGAAATTTCTTCAACTGAAAATTGATCGACGGAAATTTGATTGAACGGAAATTTGGTCGAATTTTTTTTTTTTTCAGCTTACACGATTTTTTTATTGCGTTAAATTTCTTTTTGAAGCACTATAAACAAAATAATGCTTTCAAAAAGAAACCGAGGAGAAAATGCCAAGACAAAGAGAGAATTTTGGCGGTTCCACGTCAAAAGCGTCGATATAACAGGGTTGGTGAGTTAACCGAGGTCGAAATAAATGGGTTCGACTGTATTTGATTTACATAATATGAATTGTATCCCAAGACTTGATTAAATTTAATTACATTTGATTATAATCAACCTAGTCATCTGTACATTAAGCGGGTTATAATATACCAACTACAAGGCAGTCGATAATAGCTAATCAATTGTTTTTATTTTTAAAAAAGTAAGTAAGACATTTACTAAAATGGCAAAAATGTGTGGACGGATTTTTGTGTTTGCTGAAAAAGACAACAAAAACAACAACATGTTATTACGTAATTAAATCTCATTGTGCATTCCATGCCAACACCAACATCTTTAAAATGAACTATGCAGCGCCTTCGCTATATTAAGACATTGCTACTGTACTAAATGAACGCGACTAACAAAATTCAAACGATTCAATTGTTACGACATGCCGAGCAACCTCTCCATCAGTTCACAAAAGGCGAGTCGTAGGGACCTCTGTGTGTTGTCATCGTGGCGAGAGTGACGCACGTCATCCCCAACACCAGGAGCGGCGACTGACATCCGCTGTCGTATCTGGAGTCGCCTCCGTCACGTCGTTGCTGGGTGGTGGATTCCGTCATGTTATCATCCACCGAAGGGCATGTTGTATTGGGTGGTTCTGTAGGGCACTCGATGGTAAAAAGAACCCGATTGAATGTTTTTCTTTTCTCCAGACAACTTCTGTAGCAAAACGTAGAAGACATAAAACAAAAGAGGAATCAAACGTTATCTCACAAAATAAAGATGGTAGTGGGATCTGGGAGAAATTTAAATAGAGTAGTACACACGCGAAGAGTCTTTTATAAACTGACATAAGCTATATACAGTTAGCTTGAAATAGCATGCGGAAAGTCGGTAAGACACTAGAAATTATAACAGAGATAACTAAATAAGACACTCATGAGCTCATAACGGAAACAATTAAATCACATCACGTGTCCTACTCATTTATTTCATTTTGACACACGACGTTAAAACAGACACACCGCGTCAAGACACACGACGTTATAAAGGACACACAAGAAAGGATAAAAATCGTTTTGGTCCTTCACACGTAGAATAAATTAAATGTCCTTTCCACATAACACCCGGATATCAGACAAAGACGAGAGCGAAAGACAGGAAGGTCTTAAATATAAACATGCCTTCCGCTCCCCAACTGATCTGGGAAGTTAGGCGCCTCCGGCATTGCGATTTCACGTTGGTCCTACCGCTCAAATTTTGTCTTTTGGCTTCAGAACGTAGACTTGAAAATAGTCAACAAATGAACACTACCACTACATGACGCTTGATAAAATAAAAAGCCCCGACTTACGTGCCTGCTCTGGCCAGGTAGTAGTCAAACAAAGGTGCTATCTCTGGGTTACATGCAGTGTACTGATCTCTCATACAAGTCCAGTACGATGTGTACGCTCTGAATGACAAAAGAAAAATCAAGAATAACTCCAACGTATGACAAGCTTGAACAATAGATATGAACTATTTATAGAAAGGTCAATGGTAAATCGACCCCACTCCCTACGCGGTTTGGAATATTTTTCGTAAGAACAAATCGCAAATATTTATTCATTTGGGACTAGGACGTAAATCTTTTAGTATTAACACTCTATGATTCTGTGCCATGGAAGTTAAGGGAAAAGAAGGGCGGAGGTCCATCACAGACGGACAATTTTTTTTGTGGGTAAGGGGGACATCTTAAACTGGTTAGATGCTAATTGATTCACCAAGCTCGAATCGTCTTGAGCGCTGCTGCCGTTAAATGGGAATAAATGAAACAAAGTATGGGGGGGGGGCAACCCGAAAACGGGACACAATAAGACAACGAACGTGTCGACAGGAAGCCCCCTAAAGCTATCAAACAATAGTAAAGACTATTTGAAAAATTAAAAATAAACACTTAGCTAAAATTTAGTATCCGGGAGGACAGCAAGTGGCATGTGACAACAAGAGGCATGTGACAGCAAGTGGCATGTGACAGCAAGTGGCATGTGACAGCAAGTGCCATGTGATAGCAGTGGTGTAGGTAAGAGGTGCGGACCGCACCGGGTGACACCATCTCAGGTGGTGACACCAAATTAACATATAGGGCATATTTAAAGAGCACACACACTGCTCGGTCTAATCGATTTGCATAAAAAGGATAACAGATCATACATAACGTTTCCACACGTGTTAGTGTCTAGCACCGCCCCTTAACATCCGAGCTCGGTTGTCATGTTTCGACTGCTGGGTTTTACCTGCCACCTTTGCGTGTTGTATTTTAGATAATGCTTAAACTGTTGTTTTTTTAACTTTCGTAATTATTTTAATAATTGTCTTGGACAGTGGCGTAGCTAGGGTTGGTGTCACCCGGTGCGATAAACTCATGGTGTCACCCTCCCCCCCCCCCCACCAATTTCCATTTTGGTTTTTTTTTTTTAGTAATTATTTTAATAATTGTCTTGGACAGTGGCGTAGCTAGGGGTGGTGTCACCCGGTGCGATAAACTCATGGTGTCACCCTCCCCCCCCCCCAACCAATTTCCATGATGGTTTTTTTCTGTTAAAATAAGTCCACAATATAACAATAACAAGAACAAAAAAAAATAAATCGAAGTTCATGAAGTTAATATATTTAAAAACGTTAAGTTATCGCTGTATTTAATTTAAATTTACAATTTAAAAAATTCCTTTCCTTGTCTTCAAAGCTGCAAACCTGCCAATCACTTGATAAAAATCAATGTTTTTCACTGTTTCACTTTCAACTGATAGCAGAGCCACATCAGAAAACCTTTACTGTCACATGGTTGATCATAAATATTTCTTGATAAGCTTTAGTTTTGAAAAGCTCCGCTCACATAAAGCCACATACACACATATCGTGAGAAAAAAATTAAAGCCTTAGCCAGAGTATTGAAAGAGAATCTAGGAATACCCATTCAGCTTTGAATTTAAAAACATAAAATACAGACCAGTCCAAGACTTTGAGAAATCAGCTGCTTTTAGATGTCTTCTAAGCCTTGATATTTCTTTTTAAAGTTCATCTGCTGATAACTCATCATTGAAAGAATTTAATTTTGAAACGGACACCGATAAATCTTCTTCACTTGCTGATACTAGACTCCTGGGTTGAACAGACTCAAACAAACCTGGTACTTCCTTGATCACTGATGATCTGGTGTGGGGTTCAGAATGAAAGCGATCAATACACTCCAGCATCTCCCTACTGTTTTCTTCTCCAGAAAGAATCTATCATCTATTAATTAATAGTTCTCTGGCCATTCTCTTCTTAAACCTTAATCTTCTCTCTACCGAAATTCCATATTGGTCTGATTTTAAAAGTGCCTTATCAATAGCATGTTCCACCAAGTGACGACGCTTCTCGTGCAGAAACAATCTTAAGGCCTCCAGGTTTGTCATCACTTTGTCAAGAATAATCCCTTAAATCTGCAGATACTGCAGTGTAAGATTAACTTCCTCAAGTAGATCAGCCCAAAGTTAAAGGTAGCAGATAAACGTGAAATCACAGACAACATGTAAAAGATCTTGTGCTTAACCTCTTGTATGCACATTTGTACAAGGTGGTGACATAGAGCTTGAATCGCCTCCCAACATTCATCAAGTATATCTTTCACTGTTTTAGCAGTAGCATGATTGGCACTCCAAAGCGTTGTTGATATTCTTTTCACCGAGATACCCGTGTATTCAATTAGAACATTCCATCGATTATTGGATGCAGAAAAAAAGGAAAATATTGTTTCAAGAGCACCGAATAATGTAATACATGAAGCATTTTCTACAAAAGCGTGTTGACCACACACGTTAAGTGAATGTCCCACACATCCATTATAAATTGCTTTCTTATTATTTCTTTTCTGAATGGCTTGAACACCTCCATGGCTTCCATACATTAGGGCAGCATTATCGTAACCCTGAGCTCTGAACATCAGTATGTCTAGCCCTACACGCTTTAGTTTGTAAGAATCTCAGAACTGAGGTCTTCAGCTTTTTTTTTTCAATCTTAACGGGAAAAATGCAAGAAACACTTCTCTCACTTCAACTTTCCCATTGTTGATTATCACATATCTGATCACTTCAGACATCTGGTCACTGTGTGATATATCAGTTGTACTTTCGAACATAATTCCAAAATAGCTCGCAGGCTTTATATCCGTAATAAGAATCTCCTTCACATGATTTGCAAGGACACTTATAAATTCATTTTGGGTTTGTTGTGAAACGTAAGATAACTGTTGGGTTTCGATATATAACATTACGTGTCTTCAAAAAACTTTTCTTTCTTTAAATTTAAATAAAAAAGATTTAATCATTAAAAGATTGAAAATTGTGTAAAGTAATATATTTTTTAACCCTATAAATGGGTAAAAGTCATTTTTAATGTTTTTAATTTTTACCGATTGTCATACTTAAAACCGCCCGACCACAACTTATTTGGTGTCAATGGAAAGCCCTATTTCTCAGAATATATATAAATATAGCCTCCTGTCACTTAAGGAAGTTACCGAACACTTCAAACGGCGTGGAATAATGACTGTGTTTTTCTGACCTAAACCACAGGGTCATCTCTTTTCTAACGCATCACCCTTGAACTTTTAATAAAGCACGCATTTGGATTGGTTACATTTGTGAAAAATGTATGTGTGATCGGTTATCATTTTATGAATCTTGGTTAGACCGAGAACCGTGTGCCCTGTAAATATGCAATTTTTCAATCGGGTGTCCGCACCCCCCGTCCCCCATCGCCACTGCACTGATCTTGGACATAACGCAATTGAAGCATTTTTATCGTTCAAGATTATTCTATCATGCCACATAGCGTGGACAAATCTAAACAGCTTTGTGGCTATCTACAGTGAAAAGCAAAAAAAAAAAAAAAAGATGCGACTCACTAAAAAGACTACCAAAATCTTGGACATAACGCAATTGAAGCATTTTTATCGTTCAAGATTATTCTATCATGCCACATAGCGTGGACAAATCTAAACAGCTTTGTGGCTATCTACAGTGAAAAGCAAAAAAAAAAAAAAAGATGCGACTCACTAAAATGACTACCAGAATCCATGCTTCGATACGTCAAGGAACCAAATGGTGATCAGAGTTCATCCAATGACGGGATGGAGTAGGCATATTGATGTGCAGAGCTCAATTTTACGATAATGCTGCCCCAATGTCCGTAATCCATGGAGGTGTTCAGGCCATTGTAAAAACGAAATGAAAGAAAGCGATTGTTTCTGCACAAGAAGCGCTGTCACTTAGTAGAACATGGTACTGAAACGGTACGTTTAAAAATCAGACCAGTACGGAACCTCGGTACAGGTGGGCCGTAAAGGTTAAGAAGAGAACGGCAGGAGAACAATTAATAGATGCCGGACTGTCTATGCAAGAATAAAACAATAAGGGTTGCTGGTGTGTGTTGTTCGCTTTCATTGGTGAATTCCAGATCAGATCAAAAGCGATCAAGGAAGTAGCAGATATTTTTGGGGCTGCTCAACCCAAAGATTCTGCTATCAGGAAGTGAAGAAGCAAAGAGTACTATCAGGAAGTGAACAAGCAAAGAGTACTATCAGGAAGTGAAAATGCAAAGAGTACCATCAGGAAGTGAAGAAGCAAAGAGTACAATCAGGAAGTGAAGAAGCAAAGAGTACCATCAGGAAGTGAAGAAACAAAGATTACCATCAGGAAGTGAAGAAGCAAAGAGTACCATCAGGAAGTGAAGAAACAAAGATTACCATCAGGAAGTGAAGAAGCAAAGAGTACCATCAGGAAGTGAAGAAGCAAAGAGTACCATCAGGAAGTGAAGAAGCAAAGAGTACCATCAGGAAGTGAAGAAGCAAAGAGTACCATCAGGAAGTGAAGAAGCCTTATTGGTGTCGTTAAACAATTGACTTCTTTCTATGAAGAGTTATCAGAAGATGACTTTTTAAACGAAATACCAAGGCCTAGAAGACACCAAAAACGAACCTGATGTTGAATTTCACAAAGTCATGGACTGGTCAGTATTTGATGTTTTGAAATTCATAGCTGAATGGGACTTCCTAGTACCTCTTCCAATACCACTCTCGCTAAGCCTTGAGCTGTTTCTTATGATCTGTATGTCTGTGGCTTCCTGTGGGCGGAGCGTTTCAAAACTAAGGCTTATCAAGAATTTTTTTTTATGATCCACCATGGAACAGCCAACGCTTTCTGGTCTGGCTCTGCTATCAATTGAAAGTGATGATGTGAAGGGTATGGATTTTGGTCAAGTGATTGACAGGTTTGCAGCTTTGAAGACCAGGAAATGCAAATTTTAAATAAAGTATATTTAATGTAGAATAACTATGACTTAACGTTGTAACAGTTCTTAAATACATTGACCACATGACCTTCAATTAATTTGTTTTTTAGTTCTTTTCATTGTTATACTTTGGACTTATTTTAACAAAAAGAAATCCATCTTCGAATTCGGTGGGGAGGGGGGTAGACACCAAGAGTTGACAGCACCGGTTGACACCAATGCTAGCTAGCTACGCCACTGTGTGATAGAACAAAAGTAGGTCCGGGAGTGTATAGTGGCAATAAGGGAAGGGGAAATGTGGGTACACGGTCATTTAAGGTCAATAATTAAATTATTTATTAGAGCTTTAATTAATTTACTGTTTCTTTTTTAATTTCCATTTCTTTAATGAATTTTGAAAAACCCATATCTGTAGGATAAATCAAGATTTTTCATCGTGGTCTATATGGCCCACCATAGGGTCACAGCATAATTCTTAAGAGCCCCAAAAACTTAAAAAAGGGCCTTTTAAATATCAATAAAATGTAACTGATGACAGTGATAAAAATATTTCAAGTGGGCAACGAGAAAACAAGTTTGAGATTCGCTGGGCTAAACCCATTTGAAACATTTTGCCATAATTCTTAAACACTATTTTGGATTTAAAGTAAATTTATATCAAGAATTTGAAATAAATAAATAGTTAATTGATGGCTTGCTGCCGAACGGATTTTGACGATTCCCTAAGGAAGAAAACCTCATGGACGGAAATTGTGCAAGCAGACGACACATTTTGCAATAAATTAACAAATAGATGGCTTAAGCTGAATTTATTGTTGTTGCATAATTTAAAAAAAAATATTTTTTTTTCTTTTTTCAATACAGAAAACAGCATTTTAAGCGGAATTTATTGATCTAGTATACCTTTTAAAAAAATGATCAATGTTCAGAAACAGAAAACAGAATTTAAATAGGACAAACATTTATTGAATATGTTGATTAAAAGCATCAACACTATATCAGGATATTTTTTAAAAAGCGATATTGTAATGAATTTATAAAGAAAAATATTTTTTTTTTACGCACTAACTTGCAGCCGTAATAAGCAATCATGTCTGGTTTCTTTTCGTTCGCAACAATTTTTAACCACCGACTGTCCTCCTCAATCTTGACCTCGCACTTCGCCTCATTGACCTTGCTCTTGCAGGCGGTGACCGTCTTGGGACTGACGTTGTACAAATAGGGATCTGGATGATGGGAGTTAGGTCTGCAGCTTAGTGAGACGGACACGATGCCTCAGTAATTGTAGTCGAAGCGTACTTTGTCATCGCGAAAGTGTTAGCTAGGGATTCATGCAGTCTATGAGAACCAACGAACATTCGCCAAATAACAGCGAGGCTAGTGTTGTACATTTACTTGAACGTTAAATATGACATACATGCAGGGTGCATCTCATGTTGTTGTTTTAATGAATTTTTTTTTTTCGGTTTAAGTTTTAATCCCATTAAACACTTCAAGGTCATTTGCATTATCCTCCTCACTAAATCCCACAAAGTTCATTTGCATAATCCTCCCTAAATCCCACAAGGTCATTTGCATAATCCTCCCTAAATCCCACAAAGTTCATTTGCATTATCCTCCCTAAATCCCACAAAGTTCATTTGCATAATCCTCCCTAAATCCTACAAGGTCATTTGTATGATTCTCCCCAAAACCCACAAGGTCATCTGCATAATCATCCCTTAACCCCAAAAGGTCATTTGCATGATCATCACCTAACCCCAAAAGGTCATCTGCATGATCATCCCCTAACCCCAAAAGGTCATCGCATGATCATCACCTAGCCCCAAAAGGTCATCTGCATGATCATCCCCTAACCCCACAAGGTCATTTGCATGATCATCCCCTAACCCCAAAAGGTCATCTGCATGATCATCCCCCAAACGCATCTTCGTGTATCTACTTTTATGACAACCACCATTCTTGTATTATTTTGCATTATTCTTGTATCATTGTTGCATTATTCTTGTATCATTGTTGCATTATTCTTGAATCATTTTTAAAAATGAACTATTAAGTGGACACAGCTTGGCGAAAACCGGGGCCACCCAGCCTCATCCAGACGGACCATTTACATATCTGGGAATCAAGAACTGCTTGGCAGACCATTTCAAAACGAAGTGGCACAGACATAGGGCAGACGATGGGCAGACAATGGGCAGACAATGGGCAGACAATGGGCAGACAATGGGCAGACAATGGGCAGACCATGGGCAGACCATGGGCAGACAATGGGCAGACAACACTGCAGAAGGAGCCGTCTAACTTGCCCACTCCTAGCAGACAAGACCCATGGTGTGGGGTTAGGTAGCAGGCAGCAGAATCTAGTGACACAGATGCGCACTGAGCACTGTCTCCAATGGCACATATTCCAACAGGCTAGACCATAACAGGGACCTGACCTGCCGGCATCGCGCCCTGGTCCCAGAAACACTATCGCGCATCTGTTCACCGAATGTCCCTCACTCGATGTTTCTGGGGAGGCTAGGGCGGCGCCAGGAGAATGTAGTATGTCACAGCTCAACAGCTGGAGCAGGTAGCCAATGTACTAACTGGGGTCATAAGAGAGTAATCGCAGACCTCCACCAGAAGACGTAAGTCACTTAGTGGACTCAGCTTTAGTCAATACAAAATTAAACATTCGTTGTTGTTGTCCCCCATTCTTCATAGCAACTATTTTCAAGGTCGATACACCGTCATCAAACAATGCACCACGAAATTATTGTTGACTTTGTTCTACAATGTGTCCTGATCGTGAATCAGTTGGATGATCGTGCTTGATAATTTTACATGATAATAATGACAATAGCTGATAATAATGACAGTACCTGCTAATAATGACGGTACCTAATAACAATGACAATACCTGATAATAATGACAGTACCTGCTAATAATGACGGTATCGGATAACAATGATAATACCTGATAATGATGACAGTACTGATAATAATGACAATACCTGATAATAATGACGGTACCTGATAATAATGAAAGCCAGCAGAAAGTGAAGCCGGCCCTCTCCATGTCGTCGACAGGGGGGAAGTGTTTCTCAAACTCTTGGAATTTCACGGCATCGTTCAAGTCGTTCCTAACCCGGGTCCTTTTTAAGCAGTTGGTGTACACATCCATGTCGCTGGAACAATGTATAGGACAAGAATGGGTCGGTAGCGAATGATAGAACCAAAAGGTGGGTGCTGTGGTTTTTTAATGAAGCAACACAAAAGGGGGAAAATTGGGGATTTTTCAATTATTTGCAGATCCCGGGTCAGGTTCTCAGTTCCTAAGACAATATAGAAGCCTTGCTTTAGTTTGAAAATATACTATAAACGAATTGCTAAGCACACTGCACAAATATTCTTGTAGGGAAAATAATAAAAGCAATAATATATTTAAAATTTAGAACAAGATCAATAATTATAAACTGATTAGGACTGAACTGTGAATTAAATGCTTGAAAGAACTATAATGTGAAGTAAGGGCTTAATAGTACGATATTGTGAAGTCAGGGCTTGAAAGTACTATAATCTAAAGTAAGGGCTTGATGGTACTATGATACATCATGTAATGTATGGCTTTGATAGTACTATAATGTGAAGTAAATAGTTAACGTTCTTAGCATGCAAAGATGACTCATTGTAGCCTTAACTTGAGCTGTATTTGGTTTGAAGTGATGGAGAATGGCTAAACCAATTTGTGGCCGACTGGCCGAGCCGAACTGAGGTCGTTCAAGAGCCGCGAGCCACGATTTGACGACCACTGGTCTATGCTATCCGGTGGCTAGGCTGGCAGGGTAAGGAACCCAATAGCTCTCCGGGATAATGTTCTATGGCTGGCCGGGTTAATGTTCCATGGCTGGCCGGGTTAATGTTCCATGGCTGGCCGGGTTAAGTTTCCATGGCTGACCGGGTTAATGTTCATGCTTGCAGCTCTTGGTGTGGCTGGTGAGACCAATCCTCGACTGGCAGTCTCTGTTTCATTTCCCTCACACGCATGCGGTGGAGCAGTATTTTCATTTCCATGGCTGACCGGGTTAATGTTCCATGGCTGGCCGGGTTAAGTTTCCATGGCTGGCCGGGTTAATGTTCCATGGCGGGCCGGGTTAAGTTTCCATGGATGACCGGGTTAATGTTCCATGGCTGGCTGGGTTAAAGTTCCATGGCTGGCCAGGTTAATGTTCCATGGCTGGCCGGGTTAAGTTTCCATGGCTGGCCGGGTTAATGTTCCATGGCTGGCCGGGTTAAGTTTCCATGGCTGGCCGGGTTAATGTTCCATGGCTGGTCGGGTTAAGTTTCCATGGCTGGCCGGAGCTGACTCTGCTTGCCGACGTTTTAGGACCCCCTTGATCTATATAAAAAAATATTTTTTTTGAAGAATGGACGGTAAGATGGCGCTGCCACCAACTGCTCCGCAAAGAAATCCACCAAACTTTCCTTAGAATCGACCATGAATTTTAAATAACACACTTCAGCTTTAACTCCTTTCATCTATCAAAATTTTATGTTTTCCTGTAAAAAAAAAAGAAATTAGATCAAGATGTTTCTAAATGTTGTAGCAGAGCTTTAATGTCAATGTTGTTAGAGACAATGCATGACTGTGCTTGCGGTTAGATATTCTTGGGCAGAGCCTCTTTGTATGTCAATGAATTTTTCGTACTCTTAAGGCAACATTGAGTTTTGTCTGTGTTTCAATGCTGGACTACCAAAAGAAACAAAACTATAATAATAATACACATTTTTAATAGTATGCAATTTTTTTTTAAAAAAAGCAACTCAGAATCAACATCAGTAGTTTTAAAAGTGTAATAAGGAATCAACTCAAGGCTGTGGTCTGCATAGCGACTAAGCTCTATCCTACATTCCCCGTTGATTGTATACCCTATGTCACAGGACCACTCAGTCCAGTTCTCCATCCAATAATCACACGTTTTCAGTTGAAACATTCCCGAAAACCGCCTCACCACGTCCAGACATGCAACTTGACAACGACACATGGCAATCAGGTCACCGCGTCAAGTCATCACAACATGAAAGCAAGATAAGACAATCCGGAGACAAAGCTCAGTCGATACACTCAACAATCGTCAGTCACGCGTACTGTCCCAGTAATGCTCAAATATGTTTGCCTATCGCACCGCCCCCCCGCCATATGGTGGTGGTACCAACCGCTTCGATAGCCACTGACATTGCATCCTTGGTTAAATTTGTTTAAGATCGATTTTGTTTAAAAAAATCTTCTAATGCTCCAACATAAATTTCTAAAAGAGACCCTGACGCTATGTACCCCACTTCAACAACAACCGAAGCCTTACACTTAGACACGACGGGAGTGAATACCTGCACACATAGATGAGTTTTAACATGCTTAGGTAGCCTGGGTCTTCTCTTCTCACCTCCGGCATTTCATGGAAGCAATATTCATCTAAAGTGTTTTTTTGAGAGTGAGCCTTGTGTACGTGCACAACCATTACTGTGAGGAGTAGACCAAAAGGACATGGGTGACTTTTTAAAATGTTAATATTTATTTATATCAAAACACTTCGGGGGGGGGGGTGGCGGGGGAGCTCATGGAGAAGATCGTCCTTGGGGGCGCCTTTTTCGCTACGTAGGGGGGGGGGGGGGGGGGGGGGGGGGGGAGCTCATGGAGAAGATCGTCCTTGGGGACGCCTTTTTCGCTACGTAAGGGGCGTGGTATTTTTTGCCAAAAGCAGAGTTTTTTTTCATGGAAGAGTTGGGGCAAAAAGCAAAAAGCTTACCTTGCTATGGGTGTTAAACATCTTGATCTAGGACCAGCATATGATATAGACAGGGAACAACATGTAACATAGACAAGGAACAACATGTAACAGACAAGGAACTACATGTAACATAGACAAGGAACAACATGTAACATAGACAAGGAACAACATGTAACATAGACAAGGAACAACATGTAACATAGACCAGGAACAACGTGTAACATAGACAAGGAACAACATGCAACATAGACAAGGAACAACATGTAACATAGACCAGGACCAGAATGTAACATTGACCAGGACCAGCATGTAACATAGACAAGGAACAACATGTAACATAGACCAGGACCAGCATGTAACATAGACCAGGACCAGCATGTAACATAGACCAGGACCAGCATGTAACATAGACCAGGACCAGCATGTAACATAGACCAGGACCAGCATGGAATATAGACCAGGACCAGCATGTAACATAGACCAGGATCAAAATGTAGCATAGAATAAGACCAACATGTAACATAGACCAGGGCTAACATATAAAATAGCCAGGACTAACATGTAACATGGACCAGTACTAACTATAACATAGACTAGAACCAGCATGTAACATAGAGTAAGCCCAGCATGTAACATAGAGTAAGACCAGCATATAACATAGAGTAAGACCAGCATCTAACATAGAGTAAGACCAGCATGTAACATAGAGTAAGACCAGCATGTAACATAGAGTAAGACCAGCATGTAACATAGAGTAAGACCAGCATGTAACACAACCAGGAACAACATGCAGCATAGAATCTATTAATGTTGTAAATTGATGAGTGATAATGCCATACTATTCTAGCAGGAATGGCATGACAGTCGATAGAACTTCCCTCCCCCCCCCCCTAGGTTTCGCCGTGTTAACTAGTTTTAAGCCTAACACTACAGCACCACCAATAAGTCTAAAAGGCTACGGTTTCGCTAGTTTTTTGTTTTTTTGTTTGTTTTGTTTATTTGTAATAAAAAAAAAAAATATTTTGGTATTTTTCAGTGAAGTCTTAAATTTTTTAAATTTTTTATTCACATTATTAGCAATTGAATAAGAATAACAGTGATTGGCATTTGCGGTCTGGATCTCAATGAGCCAACAATCTTAATTTTATTTAATTGCCAAGGTTTAATCTATTTTTAGCCCTACTCTTGCATATCGATTTAATTTGGCCTCTTTGCTATAGAATGGTTGCCCTTTGAATGCTCATGTGCTTTGGGTGTTTCCTTGTTCGTTCCTATGTAGTTTTCCTAGCTTTTAATCATTAGATAGCCTTAAAAAATACGTCTTTGTGAATAATGTGAATGTGTTCGATGACTAAAAAATAAAATGGTCCGTCTAAGACTACTACGTCTGAGACTTATTTTTTATTACTATGCTTAACCTACATTTTCCTGGTTTTATGATAAGCCTAATAATAATAAAAATACTGATTTCGCATAATAGTAATAATATAATCTTACGGTTTGAATCGTAGTGCCACCTTACGATCAAAGTAGAGTTGTTGTTTTGTTTTTTAAATTTAACATACGATATGCGACCGCACTACCTGGTAATTATTAAATCAGTAATGGATGCTTTAAAAAAATCGGCCGAATCTAGCCTTAAGAACATTAAAGGCAAGGCCTAAGTTATTCTTAAAATTATTTTTTTGTAGGTCACTAATGTAGTGCCAGTGCAAAATTAATAGGTAAAGCTATTGAGTAAATGCTACCATTGCACTTTGCATTGGTCAGAATGCTCTTGATACCCCTTCTTCCGTATTTCGTTGGCTCGGTCTTATGTCACTGCATATGCCTGTTTTAGTATCTCTTCCATATTAATACTGGTATAAATAGTATAACAATATTCCACACGATATTTGACAATCTATGATCCTAAGATAATAATAATATATATATATATATATATTAGGAGAGCAATCAAGGTTTGAACTAGTCATAACACACCAGATTCTACTAGATTACTCGCCAACGGGTTTAAGTCAAAGTCAGCCATCTTTATCACCCACCCTAGGTGTTTACTTCGGGAACTTCTCAGAGCAGCTGTCAATTTTTTTAATTCAAATCTTAAACCATGATTGTTGGGATTTTATACTTAAGTGTGTTTAATCTAACCTTCATTTTTCTAAACAAAGAAAGACATGGACCACGTTTAAAAAGATTGTTTCTACTTGTGGTCGCCAAATAACATGTTCTAGTGTCCCACAAAGACTAGACACTTTTTAGTAAAATTTTCAGAACTTTTAAAAGGCAAGGCCAAAAAAGTCTTCAAATACTTCTGATGAAAAATGTGCGCTCTTCTAGGAACTTTAATAAATATGTTTGTGAAAAGACCTTTCTTGGTTAGTTTTGTTCTTGTGTTTTGTGTTTCGATATTTATTGTAATTTTATAAATTCATGTTCATATATTAGATTCGAATCCGCTTATCTCGACCTCGGTTAACTCGCCATCCCTGTTATATCGACGTTTTTGAAGTTGAACCTTGCATTTCTCCCTATCTTTTGTCTTAGCATTTCTCCTTCGATCGTCGGTTATCTCTACGCTTTTTGACAAATCCTGAGGCCGTCGACATAACCAAGCTCTACTGTACCATTAAGAAAACAACAAACTTAGTTAAGTTGCGATTGTCATGAATTTTTAGCTCAGATCTGCCCATCAGTCTAGCAAGTTTTTTGTCGTCAGTGCCTTTTGCGCTTGCCTAAAACATATTCTTATCCTTAACAAACAAATCGGAGGGCTATATACACGAATATTTATTGTATTACCTTATATAAGCAGTTCAGTGGATTTCAAATCAAATATCACCCCCTTCCCACCGACCAAACTACTCTTTAGAGCTTAAAACTACGTTTTTGAGAGCTTTAAATTACACTGACACTAACTCAGGGGTAAACAGGTCTGAGTCTGTATCACCAGGCAGTGGCACTCTATATTTTACAAAAGAAATCAATACTATACCTTTGCATTCTATACTTTACCTAAGAAATCAATATTACACCTTGGCATTCTATTCTTTACCTAAGAAATCAATATTATACCTTTGCATTCTATACTTTACCCAATAAATCAATATTATACCTTTGCATTCTATACTTTACCTAAGGAATCAATATTATACCTTTGCATTCTATACTTTACCTAAGAAATCAATATTATACCTTTGCATTCTATACTTTACCCAAGAAATCAATATTATACCTTTGCATTCTATACTTTACCTAAGAAATCAATATTATACCTTTGCATTCTATACGTTACCTAAGAAATCAATATTATACCTTTGCATTCTTCTACTTTACTTTTGCAATTTGTACTTAAACTTGGGATTCCAAGATATATTGAAAGTGTTAAATAATAGAAATATAAAGGGTTGAACATAATAACATACACCAACATTGAACACTTCACTAAAACGATACTCTATTGCTTTAAAAGTATGAACTATTACGTGCATCTATGTAACATTAAGCCAGAAATATCCAGAGTTACCAGGTGCCATGTAACATCTAGAGTTAATACTATGCCCTGTATCACATACATTTTTAACATGCCCTATCACATCCAGAGTTAACACTATGCCTTGTATCACACACATGTTACACAATGCCCTCTCTCACATATATTTTACATTCCACCAGAGCACTAATTCCGACCATTCACCCACTTTATCATCATTGTTTAAATGTTTGTTATTGTGATGTCACACTTGTGTTCTTAATGGAATTTTCTGCTGAATATTAAGATACAATACATTTATCCTTAGAATATTTTGAGAACCCCTTTGTCTAGTTTACCTTCACAGAGACCTAGCCACACCACAAACGAATTCATTGTTGTCAATGCAGCGGTGTCTATAATTTCTGGTCCTCTCTTATGGTGCAGTGTCAACGTTTCATCTGGGATCTTTGAAAACGGTAAGGTAAGGTTCTCTTTCAAGACGTGAAGCCGACACTGTCATTCCAGGATCGGCCTCGTAAGTTATTTGATGAAGTGTCAATACAGATGCGAAATTGGAAGGATGATATATATAAAGAGTTCATTATATCTTAATTGGTTGAAGAAAACGAAGCCATAAAGTTTCAAAGATTATTTTTTATTTATTTTTTGGTTGTATTTTTGTATTTTTTTTTTTTTAAGTGTTAAAAATATTTTTGTTTGTTTACACAGTGCAGTTTGCAAATTTAAAACTTTACATTCACTTCAGTTTACCTATGTAACATAAGATTTATTCCTCTTCATATTTTTCCGTTTATACAATATATGGAAAAATTACATCTGTAAAATCATAAACCTACCCATCTTATGAAAGTTTTTTTTTCTCTCGTCAAAGCAGGCGGAAATGTTCTCCCAGAAGTTGGTGTAAAAACTATTAAAAATTGAATTTTAAAATATTTCTTGTCTCAATTTGTACACATCTACTCTCTAAACTTCTGTTGCTTTTGATACAATGGGAGTCGCTTAGTCACTTCCTTGTTTGGTCACGTGATATGAGTAAGTCATCACTAGGCTGCAACACACAACAAAAGATACTTCATCAGTGCTTCCCCAATGTTATGTTAATTAAAAATTTTACCTTTCGTAATATTATGGAATGCAAGCGTTTTTTTAAATGAAATACATAATTGTGACAATAAATATACGTCAGTTATGATTAAAGGAAGAAAGTTATTTCAAGAAAAATTTGTGAGCGATATTCGATGGGAACTATCAATACTATTATCGGCAGGATGTTGTTGAGCTCCGTGCGTGCTCATGGCGTCATTTGCGTTTTTATTCAATATTGATGCAGGAGTCATTCCCCTTTGTTTATTTTATTGTTAATTTTCATTGGACGAAATGTAGTGTAGTTGTAGTGTGTATCGGGCTACTGTTGTCAAGCACTAGTGTGTTGTATACAATATACCGGAAATCTTACTCGTTTTTACTCATATCACGTGACAAAATAATTGACTAAGCGACTCCCATTTCCTTTGAGTTGGTGATTGCGAAAGTTTTAGTGGGTCGATAAAAACGAATTCTGATACCGAGAGACTATTAAAAAAAAAAAAAAATTGGGGTAAGTGAACACACCGATAAATAAAAATAATGATAATTTAAAATGTGAAGTAAAAATATGGATGTTTTGACTCTGTTTGAAAGTGGTATAAAGCTTTCGAATATTTGTTTCGTTTTTTCAGGTAATATACTTTATAAAACTAATTTTTACTAAATTTTAAGTTGGTTTTTGTCAAGGTGGGGGTGGTGGTGGTTTTGGTGGGGCTTGGGAGGAGAAAGGGGAATTCATAATCGTTAATTTTCTAAAATTATATTCTTTGAAAATTCTAGCGATACTGGGTGATGGGTGGCAAATCTCAAGTTGGTGGTCTGGAATTTAATTCCAGTTAAGGCCCAAAAACATAACTAGCATCCCTGGTGGATAAGACTCGTTAACCTTTTCTCTGAAATCAAACCCGGAGATGGAGTTCCGAAGGTGGTTAACATTGGTACAATGAAACATTCCGACAACTCCTGCGACGTCACTGGTGTCGAGCTGTATCATCCAAATGATGTTCCCTTGGGTCGTCCAGCGGCGTGGAGAGAGGCGATTTGCTTTTGGGAACCAACTTATAATCCTTGAAGGAACATCCCAGGCCTTGTAGAATTTCATCCTCACAAGCCCACACCATCGTCACATTGTGACGGACGGATGCCAGCAAAAAGATTCCACTGTAATGAAATTTTTTAATGTAATAAGAAATATCTCTCTGATGAGTTGGAGTTTCTACAAATGTTTGACTTATGAAAGGATCGCTCACGCCAACAAGTTAGATAAAAAGGTTTGAAACAATGTTGAAGGCTCAGTACTGACAGAGTCCTAAATAACAGGTGTCAGTAGAAACAAGGTCATAACCAAATTTCCCTCTAAGGTTTGCTGGTTCGTGTGCAAAATCATATATTTGTGTGGAAAGTTTTACAGCATCAAATTATGTGTGCGCAAACATTTACAGCCCACACACACACTCATGGAAATTACATAAATGAAGTTAAGTGCATAAACTTTTATATAAATGAATAAAGACACTTTATATAAATAATTATACTCAGAAATGTTGCAACAGTTCATCCATAGCTTAAAGGGAACGTTGGTCATACATAGCCCGCATTTTCGCGAACCCGTTTTTAGCACGATCCCATTTTGTGGACACCATTATCGCGTTTTAGTGAAGTTTTACTGTAATTATTTATAAACTGAGACAAGTGTTACACCAATCAAGTCACAATTTGGGCCACCGGTCGACAGAACTGAGTGTAAATGACTCACTCGCAGGATTCCTCATCAAGGAATCTCGGTGCCATTGCCAACGTAATCATGATGGACTATGATTACAATTGGGTCACATTTCCCTAATGTTGGATACAACAGTCAGTTAGTGACTTACTCCCAGGCCAACTCTTGAAGCCATTCGATGTCCTTGCTGGTGGCGTCATCCTGTAACAGCTGTTCGTTTGGCTCAAACCCCCAGCTCGCATTTTAAGACATCGACTGTTTTCTGGCAGTGCAGCATCTTCTCTTGACTGACCGCGTAGGTCGAGGGATATGTTAGATCTGGCGGTGGGACGGGGTGGTATGGGGCTTTAGAGCACCTATTCGGAAGTCTTAAACTATTAATTTGGAGACTGCTGAGTGATTGTCACAAATAATCACAGGGAAGATGGCTAGGAAAGCTAAAAATTAACACATGCAAAAAAAATTGAAGCGCTCGTAGCGTCAATGCTGCTCCGCCTCCTGTCAAGGTTTCAGAACCACTGAGCTAATTCATAAAATAAATAGGTTTAATTGTCTCGCCGTCTTTGCACGTTGAAAAATAAGTTTGAATTCAACCATGTGTTGGGCTAGAGAGGTTGGGCACAATTGGTCGGCTGAAGGCACCGGCAACTTGGGAATTGGCCCGATCGTAAACAATAAGAAAAAGCATTGCAGATGGGCGCAATGGAAGGAAAAAAAAAACTGTCTTTGCCAAAAGGTTGCTGCCATTCTACATAAATCGTATGTTCGTGCACACGAAGTTGCGGTGAAAGTCGCTGCTGATAAAGGCAGCCGCCTCCATTGTAGGTGCAGTGAGTTATTTTATCTTTGTCTCGTCACCCTTTTCTGTTGAGAGCGACGGCGGTAGGTTTGTCAGCTGATTGCTTATCGGTAGACCTCTTTTTTTTCTGTGACTTTGGTCGTTTGGCAGTGGCGGCAATAGGCATTTGTAGAGCCGTCGCTGAGGAGGCTGCGTTTACGAATTTTCCGCTCATAAGAGTTTGGAAGCGAATTTTGAGGTTTGCAGAATAATGCGTAGCCAGTGATGCGATAATTTGATTTTAGAATTTTAGTTTCATAATTAGATTATTAATAACATTTTAAAGTTAATTGATTATAATCTTGATTTTTGTAACATTTAATTATCTCACACTGCAAAACCTTAGTAATTTATTCACTGCAAACTTAAATCAAAATCTTACAACTAGTTGAGATTTGCCGAATATTTCAAGGCCATACAATATGAAAATACGGGAATTCGAGAAGATCTTTGTGACCTTTCAGAAATGTGTGCGTCTCATCTTTCATGAAGCAGAAACACTTGTTTTAAAAAAATGAACTTTGTGGCGTTATGTTAAATGATAAATGTCTGGTACGATGTCTAAGTCATGGGTAAATTTTGTCAGCAAAACAATGCAGGACACCTCTGTGGAACTTTCTACTGCTGTTTTATTAATGAATGGTGTCACTTATTATTTAATGATTACCGTGCAAAGGATTTGGGAAATCCACCAAGAGACCTCAACAACCCCTTGGGACATTAATCATTAATTAAGGCCTTAACCACCAAATGGGACTTTAATATTCTCCAGGTGACCTCACCATCTCCCTCAGACAGAAAAACAAAACCATTTATTGTGTTGTCAAAAGATATATTATGTAACTTTCTGCACACGTGATATTAAGGGTGGACAATTTTTTTTCTTGACACACAGTTGCTCTCAGTTCATTTTCCATTTTCTATAGCTGTGAAAATGTTCTTGCTCCTGAAAAATGTTTTACCATTGAACACGGGAAGAGTCGAAACTTAGCTTGACCTTAGCTAGCCTTAAATAAAATTAACTCTTTAGTGTCTTGAAAGATGATTTGATAAAATCATGGCTATATGAAAAATGTTCTATCTCCAGGACGATTCTGATTTATATAGCCATGGAAGTAATGTAAACATCTTGTGTTGGATGGGTGAGCGGTCTAAACTGACCGAATCCAAATAGCTGGATTCCAATCTGGAAACAAGCCCAAAAAACAAAAACAAAAAACATGCACCCCGGGACTCTTTAGCATTGACAACGGGTATTCATCTAAACTCTGAATTCTAGCAAGGAGCCATAATGATCGATAAATGGATCGTGGGCCATCAAATAAAGAGAAAAAAAAAGTAAATACTCTTTTACTTTTATATCTACTGCTTCGAGACTGTTTCCAGTGAATTAGTTTATTCATATCATAGAAATTGGCTACAAAATGTGGCAAATTTTTTTTTTCATTTTTAGTTACTTTGATGTTTTACGAAGGGCTTCCTTGTTTCCATTGTGAAACTCGTGCGCGAACTCTGGGTGACCCCAAGCTAGGCAACACGATAGGTGTGATTTAATTACTAATTGTCTCCCTTGACCTTGATTACAAGTAAGCACAGCTTATAGTCTTTGGAATTAGAATTCTTTAGAACTTACGAGACTGACCGAGAGAGGGATACAATGCCGAACCGCTATCTGGAAAAGTCTATAATAGTGGTTCTTAATCTGGGTTCGATCGATCCCCAGGGGTTCGGTGAGTCAGTCTCAGGGGTTGGGCGGAGGTCCAAAAAAACCACACAAAAATCATATTTTATTTTTTACTAAAAAGGGTTCGGTGAATGCGTACTATATGAAACTGGTGGGGTTCTTTACCTCCAACAAGGTTAAGAACCACTGGTCTATAAGAAATACTATAAATACGCCAATCAAAATAGGGTACATTATGAGAATTAACGATACGAGACAGAATTTGTACTGATCGTAAATTGCTGTATATTAATATTTACTGTTTCAACCGCTTTCAACTTTGTACCGGTACAAGTTCATAACTGTACTGTAAGTGAATAGCTTTAGTTTTATTTTCCATTTGATTTTGTAATTTTTAAATGAACTTAATAATTTACTCTATGTAATCAGCCCTAGTTTGGATATATTTTTTTTATTACTGTATTTAATTAATGGTACCGTCCTTTAGTTACTGTTTGACACGAGCCATTGAGTAAAGTAAGAGATTAAATTATCTAAATTAAAGCGGTACGTAACAAAAAGTTTCAGAGACGCACCCGATCAAACGCAAAGCTAATATAAGGAATTAAAAAAAATTATTTAAAAAATTAATAAAACTACCGTTAAAAAACAAATTTTTACATATAAATCCTTTATAAAAATGTAATATCGATCAATTGGGGGGGGGGGGGAGGGAGAAGGGATAGGTGGGCGTTGATAATTTGACAAAACTTGCGTTCAAGTAACGCATTTTATAGAAATCCCAGTTTGTGCTGCCCCCCCCCCAACCACCACCCCACCATAAGGCTGGCAATCTCACTTTTTTCACGAAACTGAGTTCTATTAATATTCTAATGAACCACCCACTTTAACGGCGCAGATTTATTTCCCCAACTATTTCAGAAGAACAACAGAAACTCATTTAGCCGAAGTTATCAGGAATTTCATTTCGTGAAATCAGTGGCATCTTATTTCCCTCATTTCCCCTTTGAAAAAACAGAATAAACTTATTTCTGGGGGGGGGGGGGGTCTGGGGTTTGGGAAATGCCGATGAAAATTCTGAGAGAATATGTAGTCCTCGGCTACAAGCCTATGCGCCAAGTTTCAGCTCGATACTTTGACGGGCGGTGGGTCAATGGAAAAAAAAAAAAAAACTTTTTTTTGGGGGGGGGGGGGGTCTGGGGTTTGCGAAATGCCGATGAAAATTCTGAGAGAATATGTAGTCCTCGGCTACAAGCCTATGCGCCAAGTTTCAGCTCGATACTTTGACGGGCAGTGGGTCAATGGGCCGCCCGCAGATTTGTCCACACCACAGAAAGAAAGAAACACGCGCACAAATGCAATGTTAATATAGAGGATGTAAAACGACTATTTTCTTTTTTTTTGCACCTTCGGGGCGGCCCGTATATGTATGTTTGATACAGAGTGTTTCAGTTTTGATTATCTTTGGGGTATCCCGTGATATTTGGAGAGCAACCCTTTTCAACCTGAATCTGTAGCCTCAGTTTAGAGTTAAGAGACTGACTGTGATAGTGGTAGGTTTCGTGTACTCAGTCTTATACACTAACTAGATTATGGGTCGGCTTCACAAGAAACACGTGTAACATGTGACACACCAATGAGTTTTCTACAAGCCTACTATGAAATATCGTGTAACATGTTATAATAACTATAAAAAAAAATATTCATATTCTTAATTTCCTTGAAAATAATAGAGCATTATAGGGGGAAAGTATTTATTCTATATAATATGTACTTTGGGGTGTATTTATATGACACTGAATTAGAGAGTGAGACAGTGAAATTGAGAGAGAGCGAGAGACAGACAGAGAGAGAGTGAGAGAGAGAGAGAGAGAGAGACAGACAGAGAGGGTCATTAAAAGATTTCTAGAATCTCAGTTTCTGAGAAACTGAACGACCACTTAACAAAGTGTTTAAATATTCATTAAATCAGGGCTCAGAAACCAAACAACTTCCCATACATTTGGTTTTAAAACTTCGATATCTACTGGACGAGGCATGTCTACTGGACAAGGCATGTCTACTGGACGAGGCTTGTCTACTGGACGAGGCATGTCTACTGGACGAGGCATGTCTACTGGACGAGGCATGTCTACTGGACGAGGCATGTCTACTGGACGAGGCATGTCTACTGGACGAGGCATGTCTACTGGACGAGGCATGTCTACTGGACGAGGCATGTCTACTGGACGAGGCATGCCTACTGGACGAGGCATGTCTACTGGACGAGGCATGTCTACTGGACGAGGCATGTGAACTGGACGAGGCATGTCTACTGGATGAGGCATGTCTACTGGACGAGGCATGTCTACTGGACGAGGCATGTCTACTGGACGAGGCATGTCTACTGGACGAGGCATGTCTACTGGACGAGGCTACATGTTCTTTCTTAGCATTCAACCGTGTCAGCAAAAACAAATGAGTCGCCTTGATATCATCTCCCCAAAATTCAGGAATATGGACCCATGGCGTCTATTGTTCCAAGCCTATCTCCCCTAATCTGGCTTCCCACTTCTTTGACTTCATGGCTTTCTTGCCCCCACGCGACTCTCCAAGTTTTGTTTGCAGCCTTAAGCACACCCTCCAATCGTTCCCTACTTTATTCATTTAGCATTAATTTGTTCATTTGTACACAGTGTATTAATTGGATGCATGATTTGTCAAGGATCTTTATTAGATGGTGTGTCCACTCTATTACCGCCGCCATTCTTTTGCAGGTTATATCTATTTGGAAAATGATTTATGTTAAGAATGAAAAATGATATTCAGAATAATGAGCTTATTCCTTTTGAACTTTATAAACGTAGACGTTCACAACTATTTGATTGAGAGGATACTAATACAAAGTCAAGACTTGATTAAAATCTTTGACTTGCAGAAGTCCTACATGGACAGAATACGAATACTGTGCCTAGACAGGTGGAATTCTCTCCCATTACGCATCCGCAATATACCGACCATCCAGGCCTTCAAAACTGCACTCAAGACACATCTCTAATATCACAATTCATTCTCACCCCCCCTCACCCCTCAAACCGTTAAACGATGCTCGATGCTGATGGGGGCCGTCCGTGGATAGACAGGTAAATAAGTCTAAGGTGGGCGAGGCAATATTTTTTTAAGTTGTTTTTTTTTAAATATAAATAAATGTATGTAACTCTTTTTTAATGTCATGTTTAGTTTCGCAAGATTTTATGTGAAGCGCTGTGAGCCGAGCCCTAGTCTGGGGTAACGCGCCAGATTTTAAATCCACTGTCATTAGAATAAAAATTGATTTCCGTTAAATTATAGTTAACACAGTGATCTGTACATTTAGCAAGTTATCAATGTAGGAACACACGAACTGCAAGGTAGTCGATAATATTTAAAAAAAAAAAAAAATAATGGTTAACACACTTTTTTTCTTATTTACAATTCTTTTTACTTAAGTGTTAAAAAAAATCAATGTCCGAACAGCTTCTCTCGCTTGCTGAAATGAATACGTTATAACGTTATTTCATCATTCATGTGTTAAATGCTCACGACTGACGTAATTTAAACGAATCAATTACTACGTCATGCCGATCAACCTATCTATCAGTTCACGAAAGGCGAGTCGAAGGGACCTCTGTGTGTTGTCATGGCGAGGGTGGCACACGTCATCCCCAACAACAGGAGCGGCGACTGATATCCGCTGTCGTATGTAGAGTCGCCTCCGTCACTTCGTTGCTGGGTGGTGGTGGTGGTGGTGGAGGTATTATTCGTGATCGTCAAATGTGCAAGTGGTGGCTGTGTGACGTTGTCGCAGTCGGTCACAAAAAGAACCCGGTTGGATATTTTGTAGGTCTTTAGACAACTTCTGTAGAAAAATCATAGAACAAATAATATTAATGAAAAAAGGAGAGTTTTGTTGGAATCAAAAATTAGTTTACTAAATAACGATGGGAGAAATTTATAATTAGTTGCACAAATAAGAGAGCGTTTTATAAACTGGCAGTCAGATATTTACAGTAAATTTAAAACAGCCCACAGCACGTTGGAATGTTAGGCACGAGAAGTTAAAACGGAGACAAACTGAGTATCAAAGTTAAATTAGGCACAACTCAAAAGACACAACGAAGATTTATCGATTCATATTCTGTGTAACTTTGTTGTCTCTTTTCAGTACACATTGTTGTCACTCCTTGAGTGTACGTTGTGGCATCGCGTGTCTTTTTTATTTATAACTTTTTGACACACGACTTTTAACAGACACAACGCGTCCAGACACACGAGCTTAAAACAAACACAACGCGTCCAGACACAGGACGTTAAAACAGACACAACGCGTCAAGACACACGACGTTAAAACGGACACAACTTGCCCAGACACATGACGTTAAAACGGACACAACGCGCCCAGACACACGACTTAAAACGGACATAGCGCGTCCAGACACACGACGTTAAAACAGATACAATGCGTCCAGACACACGACGTTAAAACGGACACAACGCGCCCAGACACACGACGTTAATAGGGACACAACGCGCCCAGACACACGTCGTTAAAACGGACACAACGCGTCCAGACACACGACGTTAAAACGGACACACAAGAAAGCACATAAACCGTTTTGGTTCTTCACGCGTTGAGTAAATTAAATATCCTTTCTCCAGAACACTCGGATATAAGAAAAAGAAGAGAGAGAATGACAGTGAGGTCTTAAAGATAAACTTGCCTTCCGCTCCCCATCTAATCTCGGAAATTAGGCGCCTCTGCCAGTTTGATTTCCCGTTGGCGCCACTCTCCAAATTTTATCTTTTGGCTCCAAGACCTTAGTCATCAAATGTTCAAGAAATTAACACTAAAACTGCATAACGCTTATAAAACTAAAAAGCCCTGACTTACGTGCCTGCTCTGGCCAGGTAGTAGTCAAACAAAGGTGCTATCTCTGGGTTACATGCAGCGTACTGATCTCTCATACAAGTCCAGTAGGATGTGTACGCTCTGAATGACAAAAAATAAATAAATCAAGAATTACCTCAACGTATGATACGCTTTAACAGTATATATCATACCAAACATTTGATGGGAAAGTGAAATTTAAATCCATCCTAGTCCCTACAGGTTTCGTATATTTTTTCCTATGCAAAAACCGAAACTATATATTAATTTTGACAAGGGCGTAAATCTTTTAGGACCGACACTCTATGATTCTGTTCCATAAAAGTAAAAATAAATGCGGTCCGAAGGTCCACCACAGGGGGTAACTTTTTGTTTTTTTGTTGGTGAAGCGGGAATATCATAAAATGTTTAAACTCTCCTGTAAATGGATTCATCAAGCTGTTGGAAAAGTCCCAAGCGCTGCTGCCATTAAAAGAAAATAGACGAAGCAAATTATGGGGAACCCCCCAAAAAACAGGACGCAGCAAAAACAATGAATGTGTCGGCAAGAAGCCTCCTTCAGCGATCAAAAAGCAGTAAAGACACTTTTTAAAGTAAAAATAAACAGCTGAAAGTTATTTCATCCGGGGCGACAGAAAGAGAGCAGGGGCGCAACTTTCTTTTTGAGCTCCAGATCAGATCATTATATTGAATTTCACAAAGTCATGGACTGGTCAGTATGTGATGTTTTGAAATACATAGGTGAATGGTACTTCCTAGAATTTCTTCAAATACTTTTGAAAAGCCCTTAATTGTTTCTGATCTGTGTTATTTAACAATATTTGATTTCCAAAGTACAGTATATACTCGCATATAAGCCGAATTTAGAACTATAAAATGCAATACTGAAATCAAGGGATCGGCTTATATGCGCATAAAACAAAATGGACAGAAGGACTGACACTAATGATAATTTTCCAAAAAAATTTTCTAAATATATACTTCGTTAATCATTAGTTGTGAACAACTTATGAGCGGAAGTTTAGATATTATTATAGCAAACAATGTGGAAAGAGCATTTTGTGGCATTCCGAAAGTTAAACAAACTGGTATGTAACATAAAAGTAACCATTTCACATCTTTACAGTAACAAATTTCTATGAACCAAAAATATGGAGTCAAATAAGACAGTTGTATGGTCGGCTTATGTGCGGGTTTTTGCAAAAACTGACCATTTTTAAAGCAGTTTCAGGGGTTGGCTGTGACGATCTGAAGCTGGACTTTGTCAAATTTCTTCCATCGTAAATCCGCCTGTGGAAACCGTTGTGTAAAATAACACCTTTCCCTCCCCCTTTTCGTTGCCCCGCAGTCGCTTAGCACGAGTGAGTTCCTTTTGTGTTATCGCCTTCCTGCATCAGCTCGCTCACCTCCAGAGCGTGCAAATTGTGTTCAACCCATCCCACCGATGAACCTTGAGGAAATAATACCACCCCCCCCTCATTTTTGCCCTGGAGACAGCAAAGCGGAGTATCGCCCCTTGGTGTTATTGCATTTCTAAACCAGAAAACTCACACTAAAGCGTGAATTAGGATGTTCACCCCAGCCCGATTAAATTTGAGGGTAGAAGGTCAATCCCGCAACATCGAAAGTTATTATCATTGGATGGAAAAACATACAACATTTGAATCACCCAATTGAATCATCAGTTACTCGTCACCCAACTCGAATAAATAGCCGGAACAAGCAAGAATCTGTCTTTTATGATCTGATCACTTGACCGTGGACGTTGGAAGGATCTAGACTTAGAACTTCTTTAGCGTGATACATAACTGCAACCTAGGATATTGGCAAGTATATGACTTTTAAGATCCGATCACTTGTTTGTGGGCACTTGAAGTGTCTAGACTTAGTACTTCACTAGCGTGATACTCAACTGCAACTGCTACCTAGAGTACTAGTAAGTACGCAACCATGATTTTAATATTATGGTATTGCACTTGTATTGTTCATTCGCTATGTAGCAAATGTGCGATCGGGTTCGATCTTATTCTAATAATGCCTGTAATAAATTATATTGAAATTATGAATTCTATTATTACTTTTGCCGTGGGCTACGACACGCCGCCATCCTATCACGGGGATGGTAGGTTGTTGTTCCAACTCGCTCATGGCTCTTTTAACGAGAAGACAATATGTATACCATGAACCTGTAAATTTAATGATTGATAATGATTCTACGTCCCATACTTCATTAAATTAAAATGTTTGCTTGGTCCAAAATTGTCGCCATGCAACATATGCTCTCGCCCAGAATGACAAGACTTATAATTCTATCCACAAATTGGATGTATATATGTAAAAGCTATGTCACCCTCCATACATCGATCTGAATTCGTTGCTGTTGGAACGGGACATATCAGCTTATGGATATTTGCCTGGATACTTATCCATTTTTGTATCATTTTGCCTTTAGCCTGGTTTCTATTACTGGACCGAATTACCTTGAAGCTGGAACTAAGGGATTGATCTACATCCTACACCAAACTGCCTGGCAGCTAGGAGTTCGAGATCCAGGGACTCTCACCACCACGATTTATCGCGGGAGAGTCATCTTCCCCTCGCAGAGATCCCACGGAATCTACGACCAGGAACTCCGTCTTCGCTACGCGTAGAACAGCTCCGAAGACCGGAACAGAGACACGCTTCTAGAATAGAAGGACTCCCACACTGTGTAATCCACCGAGATCAGCACCGGAATTATAAAGGCTAAGTCAACAAAGATTGAGCATAGGACTTGAGCAATATAGCAGTACTAATGATGATAACGTTTGTATGTTAGGGACACTTACTTTGTGTTGATATACCTTTCTATCTGGATGAAATCCGATTGATGTATATTATATATTAATCACCAAGAGTGTTTTACGGAGGAAGTTGTAAATATTATTATGCAATAAATAGTTGTAGTTAATTTCTCCTTTAACAAAGACTTCGTTTCAGTCTATACTACTAAGACTTCGTTTCAGTCTATACTACTAAGACTTCGTTTCAGTCTATACTACTAAGACTTCGTTTCAGTCTATACTATATGTATACAGATAGGTATTATGTCTGTGTGGTAATTTGGCTTGAATAACGAATCCCTAGACAGAGTGCCCAGAGGAGATCTCATACGAGAGATAACCCTCACTAACAAGTCATAAGTCAGATCACCACATCGGCTTATATTGCGATGTAGGCTTATGTGTGAGCACATACGGTATATTTCTATGACGAATTTGAAATAAATAAATGTTTTATTTTATTGCATTCTGCCTACCGGATGTTGACGATTTACTAAGGAAAAAACTCAATGACGGAAGTTCTGAAAATGTTGCCGTAAATAACAAGGATGGCTTAAGCTGTAATCCTTCTCCTAGCATATTAAAAACAAAATGAGTGGTATTTAAATACTGAAAACAGAATATGAAAATAAAAAAAAAAAATTATTGAATACAGGGATAAAAAAATCTATATCAGAATTTTTTAAAAAAAAGATACTTCAATGAATTAAAATAGTAAAACCTTAACGAACTAACTTGCAGCCGTAATAAGCAACGATGCTTGGTTTCTCTTCGTCCACAGCAGTTTTTAACAGCCGATTGTCGTCCTCATTCGCGATCTCGCACTTCATCTCGTTGACCTTGCTCTGGCAGGCGGTGACCTTACTGGGGCTGACGTTGTACATGTATGGATCTGGTAGAAGGGAGTTAGATGTGCAGCTTAGTGCGACGGACACCACCGACATTCAGTGATGGTTGGTCAGTGCGTGGTTTAGCTTCATGAACGTGTTGAATCTAGTGACCGAACAGTCTAGTTCAAAACTGGGACCCTATCTGCCGGCACTGTAGCCTGGCTCCAGAAACACAAAGGCATTTGTTGACCGAATGTCCCTCACTAGATGTTTCGGGGGGGGGAGGGGGGGCAGGGCGGCGGAATAGCCCTACGTGAGGAAAATGTTACTTAGCTCAGCTCTGCAGATAGAGCTGGTAGCCAAAGTATTAGCCAAAAGGGAGTCATAAGTCATAAGTAGGTTATCTCAGACCTCCACCAGAATATGTACCTTAGTTAGCCAGGGGACTCAGATTTAGGGTGCAATAATTTTATTTCTTTTTTGTAGCTCTTGTTTCCCCCCCCCCCCCATTCTTCATAGCGACCATTTCCCAGGTCAGACTCAGATTTAGGGTGCAATAATTTTATTTCTTTTTTTTAGCTCTTGTTTCCCCCCCCCCCCATTCTTCATAGCGACCATTTCCCAGGTCTATACACCGCCAGCAAACAAAGCAACATGACATTATCGTTTATCTTTTGTTACGGTGTGACCTCATCGTGTATGAGTTAGATAATAATGATAAAATCTGATAATAATGATGCTACCAGTTTAAATTACCTGATAATAAAGTTCAAGTTTGACGATAATGATCATACCTGACAATAATAATAATACCAGATAATAATAATACCAGATAATAATAATAATACCAGATAATAATAATACCTGATAATAATAATAATACATGAAAATAATAATGACGGTACCTGATAATAATGACGGTAGCTGATAATAATGACGGTACCTGATAATAATGACGGTACCTGATAATAATGACGGTACCTGATAATAATGACGGTACCTGATAATAATGAAGGTATCTGATTATAATGAAGGTATCTGATAATAATGACGGTACCTGATAATAATGACGGTACCTGATAATAATGACGGTACCTGATAATAATGAAGGTACCTGATAATAATGAAGGTATCTGATAATAATGACGGTACCTGATAACAATGAAAGCCAGCAGAAAGTGAAGCCGGCCCTCTCCATGTCGTCGACAGGGGGGAAGTGTTTCTCAAACTCTTGGAACTTCACGGCATCGTTCACATCGTTCCTAACCCGGGTACTTTTTAAGCAGTCGGTGTACACATCCATGTCACTGGAACAATATATAGGACAAGAATGGGTCCATAGAGAATAAAGAAAAAAAAAAGGTAAAATTGTTGTTGTTTTTGAGCAACGAAATATGCAGTAAGAGTTTGATAGTACTATAATGAGAAATATTGGCTTAATGGTACTGTAATCTGACACCACGTGATTGGTACAGTAAGATTTCATATCGAGTCTGGGGCCTGTTTAACAACCCCACTGTATTCCCCCCCCCCCTTCTACATTCGTTTCATACGACATATCACATGACAACTCACTCTGGTTCTCCAACCAATATTCATGCCATCGACCCCAGGTCGATCAGGTCACAAAGTTCAGTCAATGCACACGACGACAACACTCGTCAGTCACTCATACTGTCACAGTAGTTTCCTAACATTGTGGGCTCTACCCCCCCTCCCCTTTTCCCTTTTCCTTTATGACGGTGGTACTGCCGACTTCCAGAGCGACTGTTGTTACTTTTTTTACATCCTCCGTTAAATTTGTTTAAGGCCTATTTAAATATATATATATATTTTAATGCTTAACAATCCATTGCTAAACAGAGACCCTGACGCTATGTACCCACACACAACAAAAACAGAACCCTTACACTTGGTCACGAAAGGGAGTGAATACCTGCACAAATAGATGAGTTTTAACATGCTTAGGTAGCCTGGGTTTTCTCTTCTCACTTTCGGGAGTTCATGGAAGCAATACTCATCTAAAGAGTTATGTTGACAGTGAGCCTTGTGTAAGTAAACAATCATTACTGTGGGGAGCGGAGCAAAATAATGTGTGATTTTTTTAAATGTTAATTTAATTTATGTCAACACACATGGAGTGGAGTTGAAAAAAATAGGGTAGAGGTGGTCCCTCTGGGAGCTACTCATTCTTGATGACACTTTAAAAAAAATATATAGGGGGTGAGGGCTTTATCTGCAGAAGACCTTTTCCGTAGTAGGCGAGGGCTGGCAAACAAATATCGTCCCTTTACAGGTGGCACCTGTTAAAATTGGCCTGAATGTGGTTGATAAGATGAAGGTCGCCATTCATTAAATCACATTGTCTTACATTGTTTTAAATTGTACTTTGTTTAGAGCTTTTTGGATCAACACAAATGTAGGTTGTTTTAGAATATAGCACACATAAATTGTTTAAGATTATACAATATATAGATTGTTTTATATTATACTATACATATATTTATGTAGATTATATAATATATAGGTTATTTTAGACTATCATTACCCCAATCTTCCCTCACCTCACGTAGAAAATCTATGATCAGCATGTAACTTAGACAAGGGCACGTCTGTAACATAGACCAGCACAAGCATGTAACATAGAAAATGATCAGCATGTAAAATAGACCAGAACATACATGTAACATAGAAAATCATCAGCGTGTGACATAGACCAGCACCATCATGTAACGTAGACAATCATCAGCGTGTAACATAGACCAGCACAAGCATGTAACATAGACAATCATCAGTGTGTAACATAGACCAGCACCAGCATGTAACATAGACCAGCACCAGCATGTAACATAGACCATCACCAGCGTGTAACTTAGACCAGCACCAGCATGTAACATAGACCAGCACCAGCATGTAACATAAACTAGTACCAGCGTGTAACATAGACCAGCACCAGGTTGTAACATATACGAGGATCAGCATGTAACATAGACCTCACTTATGTTATAGATTGATAATGCAATACTAGTTTAACAGGGTTGGCATGATAGTCGGTGATACAAGGTAATAGCATTCTATATTTTACCATAGGAATTCTATACTTTACCAAAGCTTTCTATACTATACCAAGGCATTCTATACTTTACCAAGGCATTCTATACTTTACCAAGCCAATCTACACTTTACCAAGCCTTTTTTATACTTTACCAAGGCATTCTATTCTTTACCAAGGCATTCTATACTGTACCAAGGCTTGCCATACTTTACCTTTGCATTCAATTCTTTGCCTAACGGTATTGTATGACAGGGCCCCCAACACAAATATAAACTATTAAATAATGGACATAAAAAGGAATCAATCTAATGAAAGTCATCAACATTTAACATATGACTCAAACATCCAGATGTAGAACTTATCGATAACATCTAAATTGAACACTATGTCATGTAACATCTCGATTGAACACTATAAGCTGTAACATCTAGATTGAACACTATGTCATGTAACATCTAGATTGAACACTATGTGCTGTAACATCTAGATTGAACACTATGTGCTGTAACATCTAGATTGAACACTATGTGCTGTAACATCTAGATTGAACACTATGTGCTGTAACATCTAGATTGAACACTATGTCATGTAACATCTAGATTGAACACTATGTGCTGTAACATCTAGATTGAACACTATGTGCTGTAACATCTAGATTGAACACTATGTGCTGTAACATCTAGATTGAACACTATGTGCTGTAACATCTAGATTGAACACTATGTGCTGTAACATCTAGATTGAACACTATGTGCTGTAACATCTAGATTGAACACTATGTCATGTAACATCTAGATTGAACACTATGTGCTGTAACATCTAGATTGAACACTATGTGCTGTAACATCTAGATTGAACACTATGTCATGTAACATCTAGATTGAACACTATGTGCTGTAACATCTAGATTGAACACTATGTGCTGTAACATCTAGATTGAACACTATGTGCTGTAACATCTAGATTGAACACTATGTGCTGTAACATCTAGATTGAACACTATGTGCTGTAACATCTAGATTGAACACTATGTCATGTAACATCTAGATTGAACACTATGTGCTGTAACATCTAGATTGAACACTATGTGCTGTAACATCTAGATTGAAGACTATGTGCTGTAACATCTATATTGAACACTATGTGCTGTAACATCTAGATTGAACACTATGTCCTGTAACATCTAGATTGAACACTATGTCCTGTAACATCTAGATTGAACACTATGTGCTGTAACATCTAGATTGAACACTATGTCCTGTAACATGTAGATTGAACACTATGTCCTGTAACATCTAGATTGAACACTATGTCCTGTAACATCTAGATTGAACACTATGTCATGTAACATCTAGATTGAACACTATGTGCTGTAACATCTAGATTGAACACTATGTCATGTAACATCTAGATTGAACACTATGTGCTGTAACATCTATATTGAACACTATGCCCTGTAACATCTAGAGTGAACACTATGTGCTGTAACATCTAGATTCAACACTATTTGCTGTAACATCTATATTTAACACGATTTCTTGTAGCATCTAGATTTAACTCTATGTCCTGTAACATATAATTATATAACAACATTAAGCCCGTAAAATTGAGTTTTTACTATGCCCTCTGTAACATCTAGAGTTTACATTATACACTGTAACATCTAGAGTTTACACTATACCCTGTAACATCTAGACATTACACTGTATCCTGTAATCTAGAGTTTACACTATGCCCTGTAACATCTAGAGATTACAATGTATCCTGTAACATCTAGAATTTACACTATGCCCTATAACATCTAGAGATTACTCTGTATCCTGTAACGTCCAGAGTTTACACTCTACCCGGTAACACATAAAGTGAACAATATGCCCTCTAATACATACATTTTACACTATACCCTGTAACATCTAGAGGTTACAATCTACCCTGAAACACATAAAGTGAACAATATGCCCTCTAATACATACATTTTACACTATACCCTGTAACATCTAGAGGTTACAATCTACCCTGAAACACATAAAGTGAACAATATGCCCTCTAATACTTTCATTTTACAGTATGCCCTGTAACACATACATTTTTCATCTATCCAGCACACTACTTCCGACACCTCACTCACTTTATTATTATAATTCAAATGTTTCTTATGTCCCACTTGGCTCTTCATGGTTTTTCTGAAGGATGTTAAAATAAAATACATTCCTTTTTAAGATATTTTGAGAACCCCCTTGTCTAGTATACCTTCACAGAGACCTAGCCAAACCACAAACGCATTCATTGTTGTCAATACAGCAGTCCGTCGGTTTTCTTGTCCTCTTTTATTGTGGAGATTTAACGTTTCACCTGTGATTATAAAAAACAAGTTAACAAATAAGTTAAGACTTCTTTTGTGTTTATTGTATTATTATTGATAGTATTGCATGTACAGTCATTGTATAGTGTATGATGCAGTCAAACAGACGGAAGGAGAACGAAATAAAGCCCTTGAAATAAAATGCGCATTACAGAAGGCCACATTTATACAGGTGTCGATGATCCCTTTCAAGAAGTGAAGTGCAGCTGGGACTGACATTCAAGGCGCGGCCTCGTAAGCCATTGGATGAATTGTCAATGCAGACGTTTGTTATATAATGTAATGTAATATAATTAAAAAGTATAATAAAATATAATCGCAAGAGTTCTGACTCGTGACTGGCTGAAGATGAAATGTAGATTTTAAAAGATTTTTTTTTTTTAAATCTAAAAATTTCTAAATTTTTTTTATGTATTAAAAAATAAAAAATTAAGAAAATAATTTTAAAATGAAACGAAAAATTAGGTTTGTTTTTGTTTACACTTGCAGTTTACATCTTTAAAAGTGTACAATTATTTAAGTTTACCATTGTGAAACAAGGTTTATTCCTCTTCAAATTTTTCATGTGATACACTAAATGTAAAAACAAAAATTTAATTAAATCATAAACCTAGTCATCTTTTGGTGTTATTTTCATCTCGTTCTAGCAGGCGGAAATTGTCTTGCAGAAGTTGGTGTAAAAACTATGATTAAATGTGATTTTAAAATATTGTTTTTGTAAATGTGTACACATTTACTCTCTAAACGTCTGTTTGCTTTTGATACAATCTCCTTTGAGTTGATGATTGCGTCATTGATTACTGTTAGTGGACTAAAATAATACATGCATTTTATAGTGTTGTTGTTTTGTGTGGGGTGGTGGGTAAGGGGTGGTGGGTAAGGTGGTGGTGGGTAAGGGGGTTGTGGGTGAAGCGAGTGTTGGTAAGGTGGTGGTGGGTAAAGGGGTTGTAGGTGAAGCGATGGTTGGCAAGGTGGTGGTGGGTAAAGGGGTTGTGGGTGAAGCGATGGTTGGTAAGGTGCTGGTGGGTAAGGGGGTTGTGGGTGATGGGATGGTTGGTAAGGTGGTGGTGGGTAACTAATTATAAAAAGTATTGGACTGTGATAAAGCTTTAAAATAGATTAATAAGACACGAACAAATTGTGTCAATAGAACAATATGAGTTAGCTTTAATAATAATTATACATTATACACATTTAAACGTTTCGGCACATGCCTTCATCAGTACAAACAAACAAAACACATTTAAATAAGTATAAATTAAATTTACATAATATCACTATACATATCCTACCTAAAACAGAAAAATATAGGAAAGGGCGCTAAAACCAGACAAAAACAAAGTAAAGAGGAGTAGAAAGGAAGTGATTTTAACATAATTGTAAAAAACCAAACCGGAAAAAGACATGGCAGCTAAGTAAAACTGTGGATTTGGTTCATTCCATATGGAGACAACGTACCAAATCTAGTTATTAATTTGTTCTCCATATAGATTATATCTGCAGTGTTACTAGTATAGAGTATACCAGTAACTGCAATGTCTGAGATACCATCATGGTTAGGGCTATTGAAATGTTTGGAGATCGGACAGAGAGCGTGTTTATTTATGTTATAGAGGTGCTCTCTGAAATGGTCCCCAAGGCGACGACCTGTCTCTCCTATGCATAATTTACCGCACTTTTTGCAAATGATGGCGTAAATCACGTTGCAACTTGTGCAGGTAAAGCCATCTTTTATTCTGATTACTTCCAGAGGGAAAGTGATCTTATCAGTTTCGATCACGTAAGGACATAGTTACAACGGCTACGGTTGCAAATTTTTGTGCCTTTATGTGCTTTAATAGCAGGGAGGTGGCTTCTAACTAGCATGTCCCTAAGGCTCTTGTCCAGCCGGAAAGCGAAAAGAGGAGGTTTTCTGAAAATCTCATTTGTGACAGGGTCCGCCATCAGAATTGAGCGGTTTTAAAGTTAAAATAAATTTAGACCTATCACTACTGTCAGAATGAGTAGCTTTAAAAGAATCCTGTCTAGTCATACCTTTAACTCGAGTGACAGCTGCTTTAAAAATTTCTTTGGGGTATAACCTGCGTCGGAAAAAGTCCAACATTTCAGACATTCTTTCTCCAAAATCTTCTTCATTACTACATAGTCTTCTGAGTCTCAGCAACTGAGAATATGGGATGGAGTTTTTACACCATTGAGGATGGGATGATGAATATAGCAAGAAGCTATGACTGTCTGTTTGTTTATAAAAAATGGACGTAGATATTTTGTTCTCATGAAGGTTAATTTGTAAGTCCAAAAAATGTATGGTGCTTTTATGGATAATTGACGCGAATTTAAGTGTTGGATGGAAAATCTCCAATGAAGTAAATAACACTTTCTGGTTGTGTTATGTCCATATTAGTTATCCCTATACAGCCATCAATGTATCTTCTGTATTATTCTGGGAAAGGACCTTGGTAGTGTTCTCTCCAAAGATGTTAC
This sequence comes from Lymnaea stagnalis, assembly GCA_964033795.1. Lineage (NCBI taxonomy): Eukaryota > Metazoa > Mollusca > Gastropoda > Lymnaeidae > Lymnaea > Lymnaea stagnalis. The sequence continues at coordinate 736,892 of CAXITT010000170.1, forward strand.
GAATGGCCCATAAATAAGCATGCATAACTTGGTCCCATTTTCGTTCCCATAGCAACACCACTGATCTGATCGAAAAATTCGCCCTTGAATTCAAGCGAATTAAGCTGTAGAACCAATTCAGTCAAACGTACAATGGCACTTGTTGGAAATTTGGGATTAGGATTCGTATTCAGAAAAAAATGAAATAGCGGTGAGTCCATCTGTGCGGGGAATTGAGGTGTACAGTGAAGAAACGTCCATTGTAAAAAGTAAATGGGTTTCATTAGGTAAAACCAAGGACTCGAGAGATTCGATCATGTGGTTAGTGTCCTTAATATAAGATGGTAAATTTTCAACCATGGGCTGGAAAATTGTATCCAAAAACTCCAAAATCAGTTCAGTAGGACAAGAACAAGCTGAGATAATTGGGCTTCCTGGACTTCCCCCCTTGGGAATCTTTGGTAACAAATACAAGCATGGTTTACCAAGATCACTGTCATAAATACGTAAGTTTGAGGCAGACGTGGGTAATTTGCCAACTTGAATAAGTTCTTCGATAGTTTCCTTGACAATTTCATTATAGTGGACAATGGGGTCGTTGGACCTCGGCGTGTAAAAGGTTTTATCTTGTAATTGTTTGGAGGCCTCTTCAATTTAGAGCTTCTTATCCCAAACAACAACAGCCCTGCCCTTGTCTGCTGGTTTAATAACGATATCCTGACGTTTTTTGATATGGGAGAGTGCTCGCCATTCTTGTTTAGATAAATTTGATTTATGGAGTGGAGTTTGGCGTAGATTTTTTATTTGATTCTCTGTACATCTAATGTAAAGGTCAAGTGCTTTAGATTGATCAGGTGGAGGTGTCCATGTAGATTTGCGTTGTCGTTGTACAGGAAATGAATCCTCATCCTGGTTAGTGGGAGTCTCGTGAAAGTAAACTTGCAGTCTCAATGAACGAAAGAAACGACGTGCGTCTAACATTAATTGATATTTTTCACTAGATGATCGAAGTGGGATAAATTTTAGTCCTTTACTCAATACAGATCTTTCTTGTTCAGACAGTCACATTGTGACGGACGGATGCCAGCATATTCTTTGATATTCTACATTGTGACGGACGGATGCCAGCATATTCTTTGATATTCTACATTGTGACGGACGGATGCCAGCATATTCTTTGATATTCTACATTGTGACGGACGGATGCCAGCATATTCTTTGATATTCTACATTGTGACGGACGGATGCCAGCATATTCTTTGATATTCTACATTGTGACGGACGGATGCCAGCATATTCTTTGATATTCTACATTGTGACGGACGGATGCCAGCATATTCTTTGATATTCTACATTGTGACGGACGGATGCCAGCATATTCTTTGATATTCTACATTGTGACGGACGGATGCCAGCATATTCTTTGATATTCTACATTGTGACGGCGGATGCCAGCATATTCTTTGATATTCTAAAGATAGTTTCTTTTTAAAAATCCCCGCATAAAGCGTTGTTATATAAAAAGGCATGTCTTTCTGACGTCATTAACTTTCTAAAAATAGTTGAATTATGATTTGATTGCTCACGTCGAGTTAAAAAAAAAAAAAAAAAAAAAGTTTGAAACAAGTAAAAGACTCAGTACTGGCAGGGTCAATCATAACAGGGTAAGTAAATACGAAATCAATACGGACAGGGTCACAAAAAGGAAATCTCTTAAGTTTTTTTTTTTACTGTAACATGATATTTGTTAAACTTCTTTTTGACTTGTTTTCTGACGAAGGCTCTAAGCCGACACTTCAAAATCTTTTGTCCTGTCAATGAATTCAAGTTTAACATACCTTGTTCTTATATTTCTCTAACAATAGAGTCGGTACTGACTGGGTGAATACTGACAGGGTCACTAATAATATGGTCGGTACTGACAGGGTGAGTACTGACAGGGTCACTAATAATAGGGTCGGTACTGACAGGTCGAGTACTGGATGGGTCACTAATAATAGGGTCGGTACTGACAGGGTGAGTACTGACAGGGTAACTAATAATAGGGTCGGTACTGACAGGGTGAGTACTGACAGGGTCACTAATAATAGGGTCGGTACTGACAGGTTGAGTACTGACAGGGTCACTAGTAATATGGTCGGTACTGACAGGGTGAGTACTGACAGGGTCACTAATAACAGGATCAGTACAAACAGGGTCAGTGCAACCAGAGACACACCACATGACAAGCTGTAGATCTGAGGGCTGACGATCTAATCTACTCTTACTATCGGATGACAGTATGGTCTCTCCAATCTAGTGAAACGTACCCAAGGCACCATCACTTTGGCTCCATCATTTAAAGCTATTGATGGTGAGATCGAATTCAACCGTGTGTTGGGCTTGACGGGTGGGCACCTACGGCCCTTGGTCCACAGGTGACCCACTGAAAAGTTCCAGATTTATGTTTCAATCAAAGAAGCGTATTGCAAATAATCATTTTTTTTTTAAAGCTTTGAAAATAAATAATCACTGTCTCAACTTGACATACTGTACAACAATACTCGAGGTAAAAAATTAATGAAAAAATCCACTACTTATGTTAGAACTTATTTTCAATTCATTGCTTGAAACATTGCATACCGATTTATTTCATATAAGTTTGTGTAACTAGGTCTACATTGTAACTGTTCTTGTTATGTTGAATTGTCTACCACTTGTGACACCAATTTAACAGTCTTATATTAATTACATGGATGTTCCCTCTTTCGCTACTCTGGGCTACATCAAACACAATGGATGTTCCCTCTTTCGCTACTCTGGGCTACATCAAACACAATGGATGTTCCCTCTGTCGCTACTCTGGGCTTCATCAAACACAATGGATGTTCCCTCTTTCGCTTCTCTGGGCTACATCAAACACAATGGATGTTCCCTCTTTCGCTACTCTGGTCTACATCAAACACAATGGATGTTCCCTCTTTCACTACTCTAGTCTACATCAAAAACATTGGATGTTTCCTCTTTCACTACTCTGGGCTACATCAAATACAATGGATTTTCCTTCTTTCGCTACTCTGGGCTACATCAAACACGTGTCTCCTACCATTTTCTAAAATAAAATACTGAGTTCTGTTTTGGACGTTTATGAAATTGCTCACAGAATCGCGTCAAATATTAGAACGTAAAATACTCGCTCACCCAATACCAAAGAATACTAGAATAATCATTGGATATTTCAAATAATAATTGTATTCTTGTACAATAGATGAAGGTAACCTCCTGCATAATAATTTAATAGAGATGTCTCCCTTCTCTGAAATCTTTGCTGAACCAATCTCATACTTTCTTGTACTGACCTGTGCTCTCGCTCTCTTGTACACTCGTGTACTTTCTTTAACTCTCTTGTACTCTCTTGTGCTCTCTTGTACACTCTTGTACACTCTTGTACTTTCTTGTACTCTCTTGTACTCTCTTGTACTCTTTTGTACACTCTTGTACTCTCGTGTACTATCTTGTACTTTTTGGTTGACGACGTGTTTACGGCATATTTTCCCGTACTGTAAACTCTAGCTGACCCCAACTTCGGCTGCGTTATTATTAGAGCGTTGCTTACTAATATTAGTCTCCCTTTGACCTCGGCAACAATTAACACATCTATGGCCTGTTTCATGATTCGAATATTGTAGGATAGTGTAGAAGCCGCCGGAAGCGAGTAAAATGCGTAGATTTCTAGCATTGTCTAAAGAAACAGACTATATCGGTATATAAAGGCGAGGATTGAACGACAGGGCAGTTAGTTATTTTTGAGGTGTGCTTTGTTCTGCTACGAGACAGAGATTTGTTTAATTTGTGTGTATGGGTGTTTAGATACCTTTTCAACATTGTACATTTTTCAACATTGTTTCTTCTCCGACACTGTACCGGTACCGCCAATCATTATACTGTAAGCCAATAGCTATAATTTTATTTCTTTTTTATTTTGTAATTTATTATTAACTTAATAAAACTTATTAATTGTAATTTACCCCGTTTGAGTATTATATCGTCTCTTGTTGTGCACTGTTTTAAAACGGGCCATACACTCAAATAAGAGATTCATTTCTCCTTACTAATGACAATGCGTAACAACCACATGCGGCTCCCGAAACGAGATTCACCGACTCTACCTTATCAAAACTTTCCACCTCTTTGACTTCTTGATTCACCACCTCTTTGACTTCTTGTCTCCCCAACTCCTGACTTCTTGGCTCCCCATTTCTTTAACTACTTGGCTCCCCAACTCTTTGAATTTTTGGCTCCCCAAATCTTTGACTTCTTAGCTCCCCAATTTTTTTACTTTTGGCTCCCCGAATCTTTGATTTATTTGCTCCATAACTATTTGACTTCTTGGCTCCACAACTCTTTGAGATCATGGCTTTACATCTTTTTGACTCCTTGGCTCCCCAGATCTTTGACTTCTTGGCTCCCAACTTTTCGCCTTCTTGCCCCACCCCCACCCGACACCGCAATCTTGCGTCAAACCTAAAACACACCATTTTTTAGTTCCCTACATTTTTCTCGTCTTTGTAACACTATTTGTTTTTGTATTGACAAAACTGGGCCCAATATTGAAACCTTTCATAACTAGTTTCTTTTCTCCACCACAAAAAAATAAATATAATAAATTGATAACGCTGCATAAATGTATGGCTGTAACGTTGTGTTCAATACGTTCACAGAATCAAATTTGCAGCATTTAGCATTCATTTGTTCTTTTTTTTTATATGGTGCGTTACTTGAATAACTATTTTGTCAAGTAACTTTAAAAGATGGGAAGTTCATGCTTGTGCCGCCACTATTGTTGGGCGCGCTATTTGAATCTTGAAATAACTAATACTGAGCGCGGTAAATGATATTCAGAGTGGAGGGTTTTTTTGTTGTTTTTTTTTTAAATTTAAAATCTCGGACGTGCAGAACTATTTGATTGACAGAATAAGAATAGCAAGCCAAGACTTAATTTTATTTAATTACATTTGATTATAATTAATATGATTATATGTTCATTAAGCAGTTTATCATTATACTAGCCAGAACACGGCGTGCGTTGCTATGCCACTTAAAGAAAACAATAGTGTTTGTGTTTTAAATACGCTTTTTAAGTAGTTTTTAAATAGAAAATATTTTTTTTTCCGTCTGGTGAGTAAACAAATAAATAAGAAGGTTTTTGGAAGCGTGAGCAAGCCACATACCTCTGTGCACGTGAGCAGGCAACATAACTCTGTGCACGTGAGAAACAAGTTTTTTTTTTTTTAATTTAGTCAACACAATTGTAGCGATTGATTCATCCATTCAGTTTTTCTTTTTGAAATTATATTTATTTTGGTCACATAAATAAAAAATAAGGCCCCCGGAACATAACGCCTAATTGTAAAATGGTTGTACTAATTCAGAAACCTACTTATTATGTCACACACAAAATGAAATGTCGCTTGTATTTGATTTAATTCCATCCACCCATGCAATAACTCTGTTTGAAATTATATTTCAATAGTTCGTATGAGAAAAGGATAATTTAAGGATCTCGGAATATTTCAAAATGGAAAACTTAATATAGAAACCTTTGCGGGCGCTCAACAGCTTACAAAAGTTTTATCGAAATCGGATAAATGTTATAGGAACGCATACGGAAATTCTACTTAGCTCATAAAAGAAAAAAAGTAGAATGTAGGGCCCCGGGCCAAAACGAAATGATTTAACATGTGTGTAACAATTTAGAAACAAAATTAGGCGTGTGCACAGCAACTCACAAAAGTTTTCTCGCAATCGGGTGAATGGTATAGGAGCGCATACGGGACAGACATACGTACATTGATTTTTATATAGGTACAGATTTAGTTTACCGAATAAAAGATACCTTTTGGGCAAATATTCATAAAAGCATTCTGACTGTCTGTCCATCCATCAATCTGTCCACCCTTCTGTCTATCTATCCATCCATCTATCTGTCCATCCTTCTGTCTATCTATCCAACCATCCATCAATGAATCTATCCATCCATCTATCTATCTATCTATCGATCTTTTAAATCAAATCTTATCACTCTATCTCTCTATCTCTCTCTCTCTCCACCAATCCATCCATCCATCCATCCATCCATCCATCAATCCATCCATCCATCCATCCATCCATCTATCCATCGATCCATCCATCCATCCATCCATCCATCCATCCATCTATCCATCTATCCATCTATCCATCTATCCATCTATCCATCTATCCATCTATCCATCTATCTATCTATCTATCTATCTATCTATCTATCTATCTATCTATCTATCTATCTATCTATCTATCTATCTATCTATCTATCTATCTATCTATCTATC
>CAXITT010000170.1:751245-763506 GCA_964033795.1 Lymnaea stagnalis
GGGGGGGGGGTTCCTCCCGAAGATGAACTTTTCTTAGGTGAGCGTGGGGGAGGGGGGGGGCAAACAAGATAAATCATTTCCTCTGGTAATTTCCTCTACATCAAGTAGTTAGAAAAGTCTTAACCGCAGCTACCACCAATAGAAGTGAAACAAAGTTTGCCAAAAGACTTGAAGAACAAAGAAGTAAGAAAACAAAGAATGTGTTGGCAAGAAGGTCTACAGCGAACAGACGACAGAAACAACAGTTTAAAAAAAAAATAAAATAAATAAACACATAGTGGTAGAGTAGTATCCGAGAAGACACCATGAGGAATGTGATAGAACACAAGTAGGTGAGAGGGTTAATACAGAGGATTCTTATTGTAACGTTTTAAATTATTTACTCTTTTATTGTTACCTTCCCATTCATTGATGGCTTTTAAAATTCAATTGTCTGTAGGATAAAAATTATATCGAAATATTTCATGGTGGTCCGAATAGACCATCATTAGGGCCACAGATTATTGATTAGAGACCATGAAAACTTTAAAAAGAGCTCTTAATATTCAAAATGACCATTATATATTAATGACATCGAAGTGACCACTGTCTCCTCCATTCGTCCCTGTCTTCTGAATGCGGTGATTGAAAGGAACTCTTTATCAGGATTTCAAAAATACGATATTTGCAATGAATTGACACAAACTTACGTGCAGCCCAAACTGGCAATGGTGTCTGTTGAATTATTGGCCACTGCAGCTGTTAACATACCACTGAGTGGCTCATTCGCGACCTCGCATTTCACTTCATTCACCTTGCTGTGGCAGGCGGTCACCTTCCCGGGACTCACATTGTACATGTATGGATCTGGAAGATGGGAGTTAGGTGTGCAGCTTAGTGCGATGGACCCGATGTTCAGTGATGGTGGCAGTGCGTTTTTTTTTTTGTTTTTTTTGTCGACTTGAACGAGTTAGCTAGGGATTCATACACTCTAAGACAGGGGCACCATACTACGATCCACGGGCCGGATCCGGTCCGCGAGGCCAGTTTATCCTTCCCCACCGACGGTACTTGAACTCGCTTGATAAAACGTATGGAACTCGAGACGGTGTGAAACAATTTCAATATCATATTTAAAATACTAGGAACTCTTCACATGTGCGGCGAACTCCTGGCTGCTACGCACCTTAAATTGTCATTTTTAATTTTTAATTATTAAAAATCGTACAATACGGTAAATTAATAGTACATAAATAAACAAACATACAGTATGTAAACTAAATACAATAACTACTGGCATCACAGTGCCTGGTGGGAGCGAGTTAAGCTGGCGTCAAAAAAGTTAACTACTAAAAGTAGATGACAGACGTTTGTAATATAATCTGCTGTCACTTTGTTTCGCAGACGTGTATTTGCTACTGATATTAATTTATATCGAGTGGACGTACAGATCACATTATCACAGTCCATCACTAGTAAAAATAAAGTTACTGGTGAAATTTTACGTGAATCAAAATCGAACTCAGATCAGCATAAAACAATATGTATTTAAATATAAATTAATTTACAAATGATAACATCATTTGAAAAACCTTCCAAGTAACATGAGGTTGTTATATTTTAAGAAAATTTGGTTTAATTTTTTAAAATAAAAATAAGAATCAAATCTCCATTAAGCCCATTCTGGCTAACATATTTTATTCCGATAACTACTACAAACTGTAACATGGGTGAAAAGAAGAGGAGTTTTGGAAACATACGGGGACATTAAAAATCGTGGTCAGCCTTTCGGAGTGTTCAGCTGTGTGAAGAGCAGAATAACTTGGAGAAACATAGTGCAACATTTACGTAAGAAGGCTAGGAACTTGTTGTAGCAATCTCTAGCCCTGCATCAGTCTACTGGTCTCTCACGAAGGCTAGGAACTTGTTGTAGCAATCTCTAGCCCTGCATGAGTCTACTGGTCTCTCAAGAAGGCTAGGAACTTGTTGTAGCAATCTCTAGCCCTGCATCAGTCTACTGGTCTCTCACGAAGGTTAGGAACTTGTTGTAGCAATCTCTAGCCCTGCATGAGTCTACTGGTCTCTCAAGAAGGCTAGGAACTTGTTGTAGCAATCTCTAGCCCTGCATCAGTCTACTGGTCTCTTACAACTCTTCGTGTATACTTATGGTGTCAATTAAAATTTGGACCGTCAAATAACGGAAATGTTGGCATCCGTTTGCAGCATGCATGGAACAACCTACGTCTCTGAGCAAACATTTTCAAAAATAACGTTTGGGAAGTCAACACATGAAACGAGAGGTGTTGTTAAACATTTTAAAACAATTCTTTTGATTGGATGCAGCATTTCCAAAAAAAAACCATGGATGATGTATCAAAAGCCAACGTCTGTTTCACAAATATCACTAAACTGTTTTGCTGCTTATTTTGTGAGACTCAAATAGGTAAGCACTGGGTCTGATGTAACTATCTTTTTGCTAGCGTCGCCTTCTTGGATAACTTTTTAGTCAAAAAATATGTTTGCTGTATTTGCATTTTTTAAAAAAAATTTTTTTGCGATGCAGCCACTCACCGACGATTAACATGGAATGCTTAACTCAGTTTTTCCGTATTTTTCTTAGAGCTTTCGTCATGGTTTGTAAGTATTGTACAGAATGATTATCCGGCCCACGCTTGTCACTTTTTTTCGCTATCTGGCCCGTCGTGAAAAAGTTTGGTTACCCGGGTCTTATAGAACCACATTGGCATTAAATTATACACCAGAACCAACTAACAACGCAGCAAGTGGTGTACATTTACTTGAACGTTAGATATGACCACCTTGCAGGGTACATCTCGTGTTGTTGCTTTGTTTGTTTGTTTTGAAAGGATTTATTTCAGATTATATTTCAATCAGCGTCTGAGTGAGACTCGGCCGCATCAAATAGTCCACTAAAATAAAGCGATTACAAATACAGTAGTACAACTGTTACAATCTGCTCAACCTTTATTAATAACAAAGAAAAACGTTAAGGGTTCTCAAAACGTATTTTCTGACGTATGAAATAGGTATTGCTCGATAATTTAAAATATGTGACCCAACGCGAGGGTTTAAGTAGTATGTCCCCAAAGCTAGTTGTGTGCCAGCGTTGAAAAAAGGCGGTTGGTGACAATGACCTTTTGGCTTATATTGAATCAACTAAAATGTTTGCTACAGTTTTATTTACATCAAGTAAATCTACATTTATTTTGGCCAAAACAATAATAAATGACAGCGCATACTTATTCTAGTTTGACATTTAAACTCGAATATTGAGCATCACTTCAACCCTAAACTCCACAAGTAAACCTTGCCGTCACATTACGTATTATAGTTAATGGCATTATATCCTAAGTAAGACAATACAATTCCCGGTGATCTAAAGTAAAAAAATATCAGCTAATAAATGCTTTGACAATGTGAGCTTCTGATAAACAGGATGCTATTGTGGGGAGAATGAATTTTTATTGTATTTTTATCATATAAAATGACTTTTGACTAAACCTATTTTGAAAGTGACCAAGCTGACAGGCTCGGAATTTCCCTCACTCGTTACTCGTACACATTAGCGGCAATTTTCAATAGAATATCTTTGCTACTGTGTCGGATTGATACGACTTACACAATTATGGTTGTGCATCAACCATCAACCTTTAGAAACATAAAAAATCAGAATTAGACTAGTCGGTAAGATTCGACTGAAACCGTCGCAGAGGGTGACGTTATAGAAGTAAGAATGGGGAAAACGCGCGGTGCGGGCCGCATTAATACTAAACTTGCTGTCATGTATCCGGCCGCAAAATATCGTCATGTCACGACTTTGAGAAACGTGCATTAGATCCTTCAAGGTCATTTGCATGATTTTCGCCAGCCTCATAAGGTAAATTTTCATTAGCCGTACATGAGTTAGAAAGTCGTACATAAATTAGATGGTCGTGCATGAGTTAACTGGTCGTACATGAATTAGATGGACATTTATGAATTAGAAAGTCGTGCATGAATTAGACGGTCGTACATGAGTTAGACTGTTTCCAAAAACGAGCAGCACTGAGACACCTGCATGATATAGGTAAATGCCGTCAGTTGAGCTAGACAGTTCAACATACTGAGCTATACATAAAAAAAAAACAACACTATCAATAAACTGGACAATTTTTGTTGTCACATTATATTTATTCAGCAAATCTCTTTATGACGATGAAATCTCCGAAACTCAATTAATATGTAAAACACGATTGGTTTCCAATCTCGCGATACACACACATATCAATGTAGACATATACTTGTTGCATTGCCCCTTTAACGTTGTTGAGATAAGAAACATTTGACATATTTCCATAAACAGGGGCGTAGCTATGGTTAGTGCAGCCCGGGGCGGGCCGAGGATTCGGCTTACCCCTCCTCCCAAACCCCCCCCCCCTCTGCAAGGGGCCAAATACGCCGATGTTCCAAGTAAAGAGCAATATGCTCCCTGTCTGGACGAACCCTTTCGCCCCAAGCCACCCCTTTCTTTCCAAAGGCGCTAGGCAGAAACGATTACAACAGCCTCTTAATGATGTTTATGCCTTATAATAATGATAATACCTGATGATAATAATAACACGTGATGACAAAAAAATAATACCTGATGATAATGACAATTTCAGATTTTAAAAAAAATCATATTACCTGATAATAACGATAATACGTCTTAATAATAATAATATCTGATATAATGATATTTTCTGATAATAATTATATTAACTGATAATAATGACACTATCCAGGAACGCCATTTAGTTGTTTTTTTCCCTAAGGTGTGTGTGGGGGGGGGGGGGGGGGAAAAGAAACCTTTGACGGTTTGATAGAGACCACAGTACCTGAAATCAACGATACTATGCAGAAAAGGTAGCCGGCTCGCTCCATGTCGTCATCAGAGGGGAAGTGCTTCTCAAAGTCGTGAAGTTTGTAGATATTATTCACGACGGTCTTCCCCCGGGTCCTTTTTAAGCAGCTTGTGTACGTTTCGATGTCACTGAGACAAACGAGCGCAAGGATGTGGGAATAGTTTATTGCAGCAAAAAGAATGGGTCGATAGGGAAGGACGGCAATGCAAAGAATGTGGAAATACTGAATGATAGGAAGCGAATAAGTCAATAAAGACTGATGGCTAAGGAGTGAGTAAAATAGTGAATGAAAGCCAATGAATGGGCCAATAGTGAATGTTAGCAAATGAATGGGTCAATAGTGAATGATAGCAAATGAATGAGTCAATAGTGAATGATAGCAAATAAATGGGTCAATAGTGAATGAAAGCGAATGAATGGATCAATAGTGAAAGATGACAAATGAATTGGTCAATAGTGAATGACAGCAAATGAATGGGTCAATAGTGAATGATAGCTAATGAATTGGTCAATAGTGAATGATAGCAAATGAATGGGTCAGTAGTGAATGATAGCAAATGAATGGGTCAATAGTGAATGATAGCAAATGAATCGGTCAATAGGGAATGACAGCAAATGAATCTGTCAATAGTGAATAATAGCAAATGAATGGGTCAATAGTGAATGATAGCAAATGAATGGGTCAATAGTGAATGATAGCAAATGAATGTGTCAATAGTGAATGATAGCAAATGAATGGGTCAATAGTGAATGATAGCAAATGAATGGGTCAATAGTAAATGATAGCAAATGAATGGGTCAACAGTTAATGATAGGAAATGAATGGGTTATTAGTGAATGACAGCAAATGAATGGGTCAATAGTGAATGATAGCAAATGAATGGGTCAATAGTGAATGATAGCAAACTAATGGGTCAATAGTGAATGATAGCAAATGAATGGGTCAATAGTGAATGATAGCAAATAAATGGGTCAATAGTGAATGAAAGCGAATGAATGGATCAATAGTGAAAGATGACAAATGAATTGGTCAATAGTGAATGACAGCAAATGAATGGGTCAATAGTGAATGATAGCTAATGAATTGGTCAATAGTGAATGATAGCAAATGAATGGGTCAATAGTGATTGATAGCAAATGAATGGGTCAATAGTGAATGATAGCAAATGAATGGGTCAATAGTGAATGACAGCAAATGAATGGGTCAATAGTGAATGACAGCAAATGAATCTGTCAATAGTGAATTATAGAAAATGAATGGGTCAATAGTGAATGATAGTAAATGAATGGGTCAATAGTGAATGATAGCAAATGAATGGGTCAATAGTGAATGATAGCAAATGAATGGGTCAATAGTGAATGATAGCAAATGAATGGGTCAATAGTGAATGATAGCAAATGAATGGGTCAATAGTGAATGATAGCAAATGAATCGGTCAATAGTGAATGACAGCAAATGAATCTGTCAATAGTGAATAATAGCAAATGAATGGGTCAATAGTGAATGATAGCAAATGAATGGGTCAATAGTGAATGATAGCAAATGAATGGGTCAATAGTGAATGTATCGTTTACTTACCCAGTTATCACTTACTATCGTTTACTATGGGTCAATAGTGAATGATAGCAAATGAATGGGTCAATAGTGAATGATAGCAAATGAATGGGTCAATAGTGAATGATAGCAAATGAATGGGTCAATAGTAAATGATAGCAAATGAATGGGTGAATAGTAAATGACAGGAAATGAATGGGTCAACAGTGAATGATAGGAAATGAATGGGTCAATTGTGAATGACAGCAAATGAATGGGTCAATAGTAAATGATAGCAAATGAATGGGTCAATAGTGAATGATAGCAAATGAATGGGTCAATAGTTAATGATAGCAAATGAATGGGTCAATAGTGAATGATAGCAAATGAATGGGTCAATAGTGAATGATAGCAAATGAATGGGTCAATTGTAAATGATAGCAAATGAATGTGTCAATAGTAAATGATAGCAAATGAATGGGTCAACAGTGAATGATAGGAAATGAATGGGTCAATTGTGAATGACAGCAAATGAATGGGTCAATAGTGAATGATAGCAAATAAATGGGTCAATAGTGAATGATAGCAAATGAATGGGTCAATAGTGAATGATAGCAAATGAATGGGTCAATAGTGAATGACAGCAAATGAATCGGTCAATAGTGAATGAAAGCAAATGAATCTGTCAATAGTGAATGATAGCAAATGAATGGGTCAATAGTGAATGAAAGCAAATGAATGGGTCAATAGTGAATGATAGCAAATGAATGGGACAATTAGTGAATGATAGGAAATGAATGGGTCAATAGTGAATGACAGCAAATGAATGGGTCAATAGTGAATGATAGAAAATGAATGGGTCAATAGTGAATGATATCAAATGAATGGGTCAATAGTGAATGATAACAAATGAATCGGTCAATAGTGAATGACAGCAAATGAATCTGTCAATAGTGAATAATAGCAAATGAATGGGTCAATAGTGAATGACAGCAAATGAATGGGTCAATAGTGAATGATAGGAAATGAATGGGTCAATAGTGAATGACAGCAAATGAATCGGTCAATAGTGAATTACAGCAAATGAATCCGTCACTAGTGAATTATAGCAAATGAATGGGTCAATAGTGAATGATAGCAAATGAATGGGTCAATAGTGAATGATAGCAAATGAATGGGTCAATAGTGAATGATAGCAAATAATTGGGTCAATAGTGAATGATAGCAAATGAATGGGTCAATAGTAAATGATAGCAACTGAATGGGTCAATAGAAAATGATAGCAAATAATTGGGTCAATAGTGAATGATAGCAAATGAATTGGTCAATAGTGAATGACAGAAAATGAATCGGTCAATAGTGAATGACAGCAAATGAATCTGTCAATAGTGAATGATAGCAAATGAATGGGTCAATAGTGAATGATAGCAAATGAATGGGTCAATAGTGAATGATAGCAAATGAATGGGTCAATAGTGAATGATAGCAAATGAATGGGTCAATAGTGAATGAAAGCAAATGAATGGGTCAATAGTGAATGATAGCAAATGAATGGGTCAATAGTGAATGATAGCAAATGAATGGGTCAATAGTGAATGATAGCAAATGAATGGGTCAATAGTGAATTATAGCAAATAATTGGGTCAATAGTGAATGATAGCAAATGAATGGGTCAATAGTGAATGACAGCAAATGAATCGGTCAATAGTGAATGACAGCAAATGAATCTGTCAATAGTGAATTATAGCAAATAAATCGGTCAATAGTGAATGACAGCAAATGAATCTGTCAATAGTGATTATAGCAAATGAATGGGTCAATAGTGAATGATAGAAAATGAATGGGTCAATAGTGAATGACAGCAAATGAATGGGTCAATAGTGAATGATAGCAAATGAATGGGTGAATAGTGAATGATAGCAAATGAATGGGTTAATAGTGAATGATAGCAAATGAATGGGTCAATAGTGAATGATAGCAAATGAATGTGTCAATAGTGAATGATAGCAGATGAATGGGTCAACAGTGAATGATAGCAAATGATGGGATCAATAGTGAATGACAGCAAATGAATGGGTCAATGGTGAATGATAGCAAATGAATGGGTCAATAGTGAATGATAGGAAATGAATGGGTCAATAGTGAATGATAGCAAATGAATGGGCCAATAGTGAATGATAGCAAATGAATGGGTTAATAGTGAATGATAGCAAATGAATGGGTCAATAGTGAATGATAGCAAATGAATGGGTCAATAGTAAATGATAGCAACTGAATGGGTCAATAGAAAATGATAGCAAATAATTGGGTCAATAGTGAATGATAGCAAATGAATTGGTCAATAGTGAATGACAGAAAATGAATCGGTCAATAGTGAATGACAGCAAATGAATCTGTCAATAGTGAATGATTGCAAATGAATGGGTCAATAGTGAATGATAGCAAATGAATGGGTCAATAGTGAATGATAGCAAATAATTGGGTCAATAGTGAATGATAGCAAATGAATTGGTCAATAGTGAATGACAGAAAATGAATCGGTCAATAATGAATGACAGCAAATGAATCTGTCAATAGTGAATTATAGCAAATGAATTGGTAAATAGTGAATGATAGCAAATGAATGGGTCAATAGTGAATGATAGCAAATGAATGGGTCAATAGTGAATGATAGCAAATAATTGGGTCAATAGTGAATGATAGCTAATGAATTGGTCAATAGTGAATGACAGCAAATGAATGGGTCAATAGTGAATGAAAGCAAATGAATGGGTCAATAGTGAATGATAGCAAATGAATGGGTCAATAGTGAATGATAGCAAATGAATGGGTCAATAGTGAATGATAGCAAATGAATGGGTCAATAGTGAATTATAGCAAATAATTGGGTCAATAGTGAATGATAGCAAATGAATGGGTCAATAGTGAATGACAGCAAATGAATCGGTCAATAGTGAATGACAGCAAATGAATCTGTCAATAGTGAATTATAGCAAATAAATCGGTAAATAGTGAATGACAGCAAATGAATCTGTCAATAGTGAATTATAGCAAATGAATTGGTCAATAGTGAATGATAGCAAATGAATGGGTCAATAGTGAATGATAGCAAATGAATGAGTCAATAGTGAATGATAGCAAATAATTGTTTCAATAGTGAATGATAGCTAATGAATGGGTCAATAGTGAATGATAGCAAACGAATGGGTCAATAGTGAATGACATCAAATGAATCGGTCAATAGTGAATGATAGCAAATGAATGGGTCAATAGTGAATGATAGCAAATGAATGGGTAAATAGTGAATGATAGCAAATGAATGGGTCAATAGTGAATGATAGCAAATGAATGGATCAATAGTGAATGATAGCAAATGAATGGGTCAATAGTGAATGATAACAAATGAATGGGTCAATAGTGAATGAAAGCAAATTAATGGGTCAATAGTGAATGATAGCAAATGAATGGGTCAATAGTGAATGATAGCAAATGAATGGGTCAACAGTGAATGATAGCAAATGATGGGATCAATAGTGAATGACAGCAAATGAATGGGTCAATAGTGAATGACAGCAAATGAATAGGTCAATAGTGAATGATAGGAAATGAATGGGTCAATAGTGAATGATAGCAAATGAATGGGCCAATAGTGAATGATAGCAAATGAATGGGTTAATAGTGAATGATAGCAAATGAATGGGTCAATAGTGAATGACAGTAAATGAATGGGTCAATAGTGAATGATAGCAAATGAATGGGTCAATAGTGAATGATAGCAAATGAATGGGTCAATAGTGAATGATAGCAAATGAATGGGTCAATAGTGAATGATAGCAAATGAATGGGTCAACAGTGAATGATAGCAAATGAATGGGTCAATAGTGAATGAAAGCAAATGAATGGGTCAATAGTGAATGATAGCAAATGAATGGGTCAATAGTGAATGATAGCAAATGAATGGGTCAACAGTGAATGATAGCAAATGATTGGATTAATAGTGAATGACAGCAAATGAATGGGTCAATATGAATGACAGCAAATGAATGGGCCAGTAGTGAATGATAGGAAATGAATGGGTCAATAGTGAATGATAGCAAATGAATGGGCCAATAGTGAATGATAGCAAATGAATGGGTCAATAGTGAATGACAGCAAATGAATGGGTCAATAGTGAATGACAGTAAATTAATGGGTCAATAGTGAATGATAGCAAATGAATGGGTCAATAGTGAATGATAGCAAATGAATGGGTCAATAGTGAATGACAGTAAATTAATGGGTCAATAGTGAATGATAGCAAATGAATGGGTCAATAGTGAATGATAGCAAATGAATGGGTCAATAGTGAATGATAGCAAATGAATGGGTCAATTGTGAATGATAGCAAATGAATGGGTCAATAGTGAATGATAGCAAATGAATGGGTCAATAGTGAATGAAAGCAAATGAATGGGTCAATAGTGAATGATAGCAAATGAATGGGTTAATAGTGAATGATAGCAAATGAATGGGTCAACAGTGAATGATAGCAAATGATTGGATCAATAGTGAATGACAGCAAATGAATGGATCAATAGTGAATGACAGCAAATGAATGGGCCAATAGTGAATGATAGGAAATGAATGGGTCAATAGTGAATGATAGCAAATGAATGGGCCAATAGTGAATGATAGCAAATGAATGGGTCAATAGTGAATGACAGCAAATGAATGGGTCAATAGTGAATGATAGGAAATGAGTGGGTCAATAGTGAATGATAGGAAATGAATGGGTCAATAGTGAATGATAGCAAATGAATGGGTCAATAGTGAATGATAGCAAATGAATGGGTCAATAGTGAATGACAGCAAATGAATGGGTCAATAGTGAATGACAGCAAATGAATGGGTCAATAGTGAATGCTAGCAAATAAATGGGTCAATAGTGAATGATAGCAAATGAATGGGTTATTAGTGAATGATGACAAAAGAACCGGTCAATAGTGAATGATAGCAAACGAATGGGTCAATAGTTAATGATAGCAGTTGATTGGGCCTATAGTGAATGATAGCCAATGAATGGGTTATTAGTGAATGATGACAAAAGAACCGGTCAATTGTGAAGGATAGCAAACGAAAGTAATTTGGCTCTTTACTGGTAGTAGAAAAATAAAGAAAAACATAGCTTTTAAATGAAGAACAATTTTTAATTATCATAACGTTATTAGTACTGTAATATGTAAGTATGAGACTTATATTACTATTATGGGAAGTATGGGCCTGATTGTACAATAATATGAATCATGGACTGATAGTACTATTATTTAAAGCATGTGGATGATTATACTAAAATGTGAAGCATTGGTCCAATAGAACTATAATGTGAATCATGGGCCTAATAGTACTGTAATAAGCAGCTTGGGCCTGATAGTAATATAATTTAAAAGCATGAGCCTCATAGTACTATAATGAGAAGCATAGGCCTGATAGTGCCATAAGTGACACATGGGACATCATAGTACTATAACCTCCTGAGTCCCGAGAGGCAAGTTAGAGTGAAATCAACTTGACACCTATTTTATTGTGCTATAAGTGATGCCAAAATGCTAAAAAAACATTGAAACAAAAAAATTTGATTTTGATATTTGATTTATTTGATGTGCAGTCCACTGGACATCGAGATCCAAATCATTTTTTGCCATACGTAAAAAAACAACAAACAATTGATTACAAAACTCAATCACAAATGTTGCAGGGTTGAACCTTTTGATTATTTCCATCAATGTTTTGATGAACAATTCTACACAGACACAGACTTTTCACCAATCTGCATACTGGTTCCGTTACAGCCGAAGAAATAAAAAA
>CAXITT010000170.1:765237-788925 GCA_964033795.1 Lymnaea stagnalis
CGGGTATCTAAAGAGAGGGTAGGCGGGTAGGGTTAGGGATCCAAAGCGGACTAGATCTGGCTGTGCAGGCCTTAAAAAACCCCCCCCCCCCAACCCGATCTAAAAAAAACATGTAACTATTAATTTTACAGATTGGATGTTGAGATTAAGCTGCAACCATCACAGGTCAGCCAAGAATTGCGCACTACCCCCCAATAGTTGATCATCAATCAACATTATAGCATACTTCTACAATAACTCCATACATCTAATTTTATTTTTTTTAAAACATAAATATTTGGTGAAAAATAAATTCTAAATTTTGAAAAAGATCATAGCAGAGTTGTATTTTAACTGTGTTAAGAGACAATTTATGTTCAAACCTTTTTTGCTATCGCCCTCCTTTGGAGTGGTGCCGCCCACTTTGAGAACCGCTGGTTTACACTCCAGCTTACATTTCCTTAAGGCCTATATAAGAAATGTTACCATTTTATAATGCTTAGCTCTATCTTTCTAGAACAGAGGTCGTAACGCTGTGCGCCCGCCCTCAAAGACACGCAACCTTAGACACGGTGCGAGTACCTGCACAGTTTGATGAGTTTTAAAACGCTCAAGTATCCTGGGTCTCCTCTCTTCATCTTTGGCAGTTCGTAAGAGCAATATTCATCTAAGGAGAACATCTGAGAGTGAGCCTTGTGTACGTGCACAATCATTACTGTAGGGAGCAGAGCAAAAAGAAATGCTTTTTATATATATATATACAATAATATATATACCAAAATGATATATAAACCATTTTGCAGTGGATTCTAAGGGGACACAGGGAAAGGTTGGTTCTGGTTGACGCTTTTTCTCTTTTCTCTATAGTGAATGGGGCAGCACGTGTTAACGTTGACCTTAATGTGTTGAGATAAAAGGAAGTCCCCAAATCATTATAATACACTAGAGCAGCGTTCACCCAAACAGTGGTCCGTGGACCAGCACCGGTCCGCAAGCCTTACGTTACCGGTCCAGAGAGCATGAATATTGATGTTTAAATAGAAAGAAAATGTAATTAATAAATCTGGCACCGCTCCCTGGTGCAGGTTCGAAACGTGTCCACCGGTCCGTGAAACTTAACAGTCTGGGAAACGCTGCACTAGAGGATATGACGCGAAGTGACCGTGATATTAATAGAAGGTGTTTGGAATTCCTAAGCTGTAGCTACCAAACTTTTGCATATGTCACTGAAAAAAATATAGATGGTGAAAGTATTAGTTAAAAAACAAATGTAATACATTTTCTTTTATTTAATAATCGCGTGTGACAAAACTGAAAAAACATTCCCCTTTTTAAAAGAAAAATTAATCAATATAGTTTATTGATTTTTAAAGAATTGTTACCAAAACACACCAAATTGTTCCTTCGTATTTTTTTAATTTTAAAATAGTTTTTACTTATTTTTCATTTCAAAAATATATCTTCTCACTTTTCTAAAGCAATAAAAAAGTAACGTTTACAAATATATTCAATAAGAAAGTGACGTTTCAGTCAGTTAGCGCAGTGGTTCACAAACGCCGGGCCGCGGACCGGTACCGGTCCGTGGATCTAATGGTACCGGGCCGCCCAAGAAACAGTAAATTATTTCCATTTTATAAGCTTAGCAGACTTTCTGGAGGATAAGTATGGATACACGGACACAAAGGCTCACAGCAACTGAAACCATACCAGCAAAAAAATAAAGGGAGGGGGGTGGGGTAGTTTTGTTGTGTTTGATTTTTTTGACACCCCCCCCCCACCAAAAAAAAAATGGTTTCTACAAGTAGCTTTTAGCCCCCATCCCTATAAAAAAACCACCAAAGACATCAAACAATTTACTGGGTAATTGTGATGCCAGGGGTCTAAAAAAAAAAAGTTTAAAAAAGGGGTAGTTTTGGTGTGTTTGATTTTTTTGACACCCCCCCCCCACCAAAAAAAAAATGGTTTCTACAAGTAGCTTTTAGCCCCCATCCCTATAAAAAAACCACCAAAGACATCAAACAATTTACTGGGTAATTGTGATGTCAGGGGTCTAAAAAAAAAAGTTTAAAAAATAAGTTGCCTGTTTATACAGCGACAATTTGGCCAGCCCAGTGGTCCCCATGAAATGCGTCGCTCTGGGTTGAACGTTGCCCTCAAGCATAGCCATGAGAATGGGACAAGGAGGGCAGTCACATCGGGCACAAAATTGTTCTTTATTCTTCTTTATTTACCATTTTAATAGTTAATAAAAAATGTCATATCCCAAATTTTGCAGAAAGACGAAGGGGGCGGAAAATTCGTCTTTTTTTTTTACTGATCGGCCCCGGAGGCCCTTTTTGTATACATTAATTAGTACAATTTTCCGGCTTCGCCCCAAGTGCAGCATTTTCTCCTCAGCGAATAAACAACGTAAAAACAGAATAAAATAAAAATTGTTTTGACTAAAAGTAGTATCCGAGAGGGCTGCACAGGAATGATGAAAACCTACAATCGGCATAAGCACCGGATCAATCATTCAAGGAACCACTGAACTACTACATTGAAGATACGGTGGAAGAAATATTACTTTACTACTGCTACTACAGAGTAGTATCAAAGCGATAGCTAGCTAGTAGGGGTTGCAATCCAGGATCCCAAATCTCGAAAATACTGGAATACCGGACCATAAAGGCTGCTAAAAAAAACTGGGATAGGATGTATGAAAACCAGGATTTTCGAAATTGAAGAAAAGCCCCAGTGAAGTGACAGAAGAGCCTACATCAAAGAAACGACATAAAACTTTTAAAAGACAATACCATCAATAAAGCACAATGCACTGAGAGCATCATATTTGGTGGCTATCTGTACTGCTAAGGCTAAAAAGCCATTCACTATCTGTGCAGAATTGATCTTGCCATCAACTAAAGACATTTTCCATAAACTTCTAGGAGAGGCTGCTGTAGAAAAGATAGCGCATGTGTCTTTGTCAGCTAGCACTGTGACTACGCGCATTGAGGAAATAGTCGAAGACATTGAGACACAATTTTTGGAGAGGATTAATACATCACCGTGGTACGCAGTCCAGGTTAACGGATCTACAGATATCGACGACAGGGCAATACTACTTGTTTATGTGCGATATCCTTATCAGGAGGATGTGCATGATGAATTGTTATGTGCACTATCTTTGCCAACCAACACCACAGGAGCAGAGCTGTTCCTGTCCCTGGATGGTTACATATCAGGACAACTCATATGGTTCTTTTGTGTTGGCATATGCACGGACGGAAAAGCTGCTGCCATGACCGGACGACTGTCTGGTTTAACTGCTCGATACTTTTAATTGTAATTAGCAACTGTTTTGAGTGTCGTATTTTTGCTATTGTATTTCTCATATGGTATCGTCCTTTGCTAGGCCCTGTTTAGAGCCAGCCATAAACTTAAAATAAGATATTAATTTCTCACTATAGAAGGCAGTGCGTAACAACACCATGCCCTGTAACACATACATTTAACACTATGCCCTGTAACACATACATTTAACACCATGCCCTGTAACACATACATTTAACACCATGCCCTGTAACACATACATTCAACACCATGCCCTGTAACACATACATTTAACACCATGCCCTGTAACACATACATTTAACACCATGCCCTGTAACACATACATTTAACACCATGCCCTGTAACACATACATTTAACACCATGCCCTGTAACACATACATTTAACACCATGCCCTGTAACACATACATTTAACACCATGCCCTGTAACACATACATTTAACACCATGCCCTGTAACACATACATTTAACACCATGCCCTGTAACACATACATTCAACACCATGCCCTGTAACACATACATTTAACACCATGCCCTGTAACACATACATTCAACACTATGCAATGTACTATCTATATTTTACATTTAACCACCACACTACTTCTGACCCATCACACATTTTATTATAATTGTTATGTCCCACTTGCTTCTTTATGGAACTATGTGCAGTGTGTAAATTTAAAAACACATCCCTTCAGAATGTTTTGAGAACCCCTTTTTCTAATATACCTGCACAGAGACCTAGCCAAACCACAAGCGCATTCATTGTTGTCAATGCAGCAGTCCGTGGGTTTTCATGTCCTCTTTCATTGTGGAGATTTAACGTTTCATCTGAGATTTAAAAAAAAAAAAATTAACATTAGATTTCTAATGTTAATTTCTTATTGTATTATTATTGATAGTAGTGAATTTGCAGCCATAACATAATTATGAGGGAGTCAAACAGACAGAAGATGTACGAAATAAAGCCCTTGAAACAAAAAGAGCATTACTTAAGACCAAATGTATACGGTAGTCATGGTTCTCTTTCAAGAAGCGAAGCCTGTAATGCCATTCCACGATCGGGCTTGTGAGTCATTTCATTAAGAGTCAATGCAGACGCCTGTTATATACTGTAATATAATATAATACAATATAATATAATATAATATAATAATACACTATAATATAATAATACATAATATATAATCTCAAGAATACTTAATCTTGATTGGCTTAAGAAGTTATTTACAGCCAAAACATTTCCTTTGTTAGTGAGTTAGTTTTTTTAAGAAGAATTTTTAAAAAGTAAAGCAAATAAAGATATATATATATATATTATGAAAATAAAAAGCTATTTTTTTTATTTGCTTACACTTGCAGTGTCAGTATGCATTTTAAAAAAAAAAACTTTACATAAACTCAAGTTTACCATTGTGAAACAAGATGTATTCCTCTTTAAATTTTTCAATTTTTACAAAATTGTAATTTGAAAATCAAAGAACCTATCCATCATATGATTTTTAAATATTTTATCCTGGTGATGGCATGCGGAACTTGTCTTGCAGAAGTTGGTGTAAAAATTATGACTACATGCAATTTTTTTAATATTTAAACACATTTACTCTCTAAACTTCTATTTGCTTATGAAATGCCTTTGAAATGTCTTTGGTTTGATGATTGCGTAATTGCTAAGGGATGGGTAAAATAGAAATGGGATACGTAGGCATTATAAACAACTGGGGGCAAGTGAACACACGGATAGAGATAAGTGATCATCGTTTTAAAAGGAGATCAAAACTTCTGGGGTTTTGACATATCGGACAACGTATTTTTTCTTGAGAAAATTAATTTGTTAGTGGCACAAGCTTTCTAATATTTTGTAAGTCTCTACGGGTAATCTACTTGGTTAATTTTTTATTATTATTATTTTTTGGGGGAGGGGGGAGGGTGGGGAGTGAGCCAAGAAAGTGGATCATAGTCTGGGATATTCTAAAATAATTTTCTTTGAAATCCTCGCCACATAATTTAAAAAAAAAAAAAAAAAAACATAAATATTCATAGATTCCACTATGCAGAAGGTAATTAGAGGACATCTCCCTATGATGTGTGATGAAGTTTCTAAACATGCTGCTTGAATCGTGGTATGATCGCTCACGTCAATTGAATGAATGTGTTTGAAAAGAAAGTAAAATTTGAAAGAACAAACAATTTTGATGATGGATGAAAGTGGAGAGGGCGTATTTTTACTTGAAATTGAGATGAAGATCGCCAGCAGACTGAACAACTGAGCACAAAGTGGAAGAATTTCAATAGATTTATTTGATTCTTTGCTTAGTGGTTGAGCCCCAAAACTGGTTATCAAAACAAAACGATGATATTGGAAATTGTTTTATTTAATTAATGTATGTTAATTAATTGATTAATTTTTAAAGTTCTTGATTATGTTTATTAATTTGTATGTACAGCGTGGTGAGCCCAGCCCTAGACTGAGGTACCCCGCTATATAAAACCACTTATAATAATAATAATAATAACAAAGAAAAATGTAGAGTCTGTTTTATAATGAACTTACACATCATAGTTGTGTTACAGGCTGAGGCATTCTTCTGGACATGGACATCCGGGTTATTTTACTTAACGTTTAAATGGGAGACACTTTTAAAAAAATAATAATAATCTTAGGATTAAATGCCAACTAGGGAAATACGTTTTTAAATAATCTCGGAATTTGTTTCTTAAAAATGAGTCATTCCAGTGAACGTGTTAATGTAGAATTATTAACTTAAGAAACTAAAAAACCTATTTTAAATGCATTACATTTACAATACTTTGCTTCAACAATAAACAATTAGAATTCTTTGAACCAATGAATATTTTCAAACGTAACAACATCTAAAATTTTGATAAATAATTGTGGAAAGAAATTGATTTAATGTTCTGAGTCGATCAATATCTCGTCAGACCACGTGACTAGACAATCAACCAGCACAATCTGATATAACAAATTGGCGCCATCTGACATCACAGCTCCGCACCAGCTGACATGGGCTTTTTACTGAGAGCGCCATCTCGGTTTCTTTCAGCCATCTCTCCAGGGCAGGGGGGGGGGGGCACTAACCCCTCGGCAAAAGTCAAGTGCCCCCGGAGCAATATGTGTACAACAGTATAACAATAATAATTTTTCATTATTAAAAACAATTAAATTGTCATTTTTTAAAGTTTTAAAAACAATAATATCCAGTGCCTTTAACCGATTACAATTAGTGGAGTCTATGAAATATCGCTACGTTCGATATATTTGATGATCCGTATATATAAGGCTAATCTTGTTAAAGGCTTTCAGTATTCAGAGGCGTAGCGAGACAGATGTCCCCGGGCGCAAGCTAGTTAGGGGCGCCAAAATGTGCTTTGATATTATATTATTGGTAAAAATAATGGGTTTGAGAGTTGAAAAAAAAAAGAAAAGGGGGCGCTTTAAAATGAATCTTGTCCCCGGGCGCCAAACACCCTCGCTACGCTTCTGTCAGTATTCCATTATATAAAAAAAATTCGTACTGGCCGCTCCTGAGGATAAGCCCTAAGTTTTACTTCGTTTTGTTCGCACTTATCGGTGTTTTGATTCATTTAGTGTGTGTGTAGCTTCACAAATTTAAAGCCTTTTTAAAAAAACAGTGTTTACATTACTTGTAAAAAGGATATCAAGGTTGGCAGTTTTAATAATACTTCTCGCCAAGTATTAAACATACGAGCTCTGCTTTCATGTTATATTTCATTTTAAAGCATTATATTTAAAGTAGGGATAGGTCTTAACTTAATTATAAATTGTATGAAGGCATTAGGCTTTCACCAATATTTTATTAGCATGATTATAAATGTAATCGATTCCACGAATGTTCAGTTATATACAATTGAAACTTTAAAAAAATGGAGATAAATACCGGTATATAAATATATTTAAATAAAGAATTTAATTATCGCATACAAGTAGTGCACATTTCATCAACTTATATCGAAAGCGATTGTGTTTTCATTAAATGTGCTTTTTTTTATATTTTAAATTTGAATAAAATAGGTTTGTAAAAATATAATTTGCCTATATAATTCCCAACTGCTTTTGCCTTTTTAATATCATCATAATAAACAAACTGTCCAATCTAGTTGAACGGATTTTTTAAAATTAATAAAACTAATTCCAGATGAGAATTTATCTGTAAGCTAGAAAAAAAAAAATACAGAATATTTTTTTGAAATAGCATTTCGATTATCACGCCAATTCCATTTTTGTTGGAACTTGTTTTAGGGAAAATTCTTATTCCTAATTTGTCAATTAAAAAAAAAATCTTTGGATTTGGTTATAAAATGTTTTCTGGTTCTCTGGGTCTGGTAGGATACGTTGCTGCATCCATGTCCTGGCATATGTGTAACGGTTGGGCAAGCGACGCAGCTATCCGAACGGCTCCTAGCAGATGCCAGGGCAGACTTTGCAGTTTCTCTAAAGTATAGCTAAACAACATCTAAAGTACATCTAAGTGGAAATTTGTAATTGATCTGAAATTTTTTTTAATAGTTTGAAATTTCAAATAACAATTTCAATCAACTGAATATTGGGAAAGGTATACTTCATTTCTTTATATAACAATGGCGCGTACGATTTAAAAGAATGATCAGTTTTGATAACGCATAAAAGTGTACAGACCTTTCTAATTAACAGTTTTTTTTTCCTATTTGACTCTGATAAAACTAGGAAATATTTAGCAAAGGTTATTTTTACACGTAAGTTGACTATAACCATAAGATTGTTTTTTTCATTTGCGTTCAAAATCTAAAATGATGTTACCAGTGCCTTCAACATATAAAATGATGTGAGCAGTGGGTTCAACCTCTAAAATGATGTTAGCATTCGACTATTCGAGGCCCTGTTTAACACATTTAGGTTTTGCGCTCCCCACACCTTTCACTGAAAGAAGATAAGTTATAAAATATCTACATCACATTTTAAAGACCCTAAAATATCCAAGGCCCACTACAGTCGTAGAGGTTGCTGGGCACGTAAAATATTTCTAAGATTACGTGAAACTTACATTTTAAAAAAATCTAAATTCTTTTCCGTTGATCTCCAAGTGTAGAATGTTGCAAAACTCAAAGTATTTTCTAAAATGCATTCTTGCATTTTGAATTCATCAAAATTTTCTTGGGACTAAAAATTTAATAGGCGATGTAAAGCTAGGGAAAGTGTACACCCTCAAGTGAAATAAATTTAGGTCATGTCCGCCCCCCCCCCCCCCCCCACGTTAAAGATGTCTTTGATCATTATTATGGCTAAGTTTGGCGCTTCCCACATGAAAGTTTGAAATTTTCACCTCAAAATTTTCTGAAAGAAACACCAAATTCAAGTATGAGCCAAAATGCACCCCTGCACCACATGTTTAAATCAATCAACTATTTCAAAAAAAACCCACAAAACACAAAAGACAATATTACGCACTAAACGCACTTGCGATATCTTTTGTTTTTATTTTCTTTAAAACTTTTCTAATGAAGTTTCCGGGAATTTTATTTCGTGAAATCCGTGTCATCATCTTTCCTTCATCTTCCCCTTGAAAAACGGGAAAAAACTGATGCTGAGGGTTTGAGGTTGGGGGGGGGTGAGTATGTAGAGGCTGAAAATTTGATACAACGTTGTGTCATCGGCAACGAGTCTATGTGCCAAGATCCAGCTCAATAAGTTGACCGAAAGTGGGTCCATTAGCCGTACGCATATTTTCCAAGCCACGAAAAATGCTATGGTAATATAAAGGATTTTTTTTTTTTAAATAGGACCAAATTACGAAAAAAGAAAATGTTTTTTGAGACTCCAGCTGATTGTCAGCTCATTTAGCTCGTAGATAAATGCAGCGCTGGATATCACGTTTAGAAAGAATTTTTTTTTAAAAGTCATGTTGTTACTTCACTTTTGTTTATACTTTTTGGTGAATAGGATATGAAAAAATAGCCTAATTACTAAACAACTCGCTAATTTTATATTGCATTATGCCAAAATGAAGAATATTTCTAAAAGGGACATCAAATTATTGAATCTTAACAATACGTGTTCCTAAGGTATTTTTTCTTCTCTTCATCAAGCATGGGGTCGGACCGATACTTATGTTTAAATTCGAATGTATCAGTTGTGATAATCTTTGTGGTATCCTGTGATTTTTGGTGTAACGAAAATGTCGCCATCTTTAGTGACGTCCCTGGTTCCGAAGCGGGTTCTTCCCCCTTGATGTTCAACCGATGCATGGAAAGGGCGATCTGCTGATAGGGAAACAGGTTATTCTCCTAACGAAATCTTAAGCCATGTTCCTGGATATGTTACTGCTTATAAAAAGTGGTAAAAATCTGATTTATTTTTTAAGGCACCAACCGTCTCAAACATGAACTTTATTCCTCCGTTTGAAGTTAAAGAGTCTGACTATATTAGTGATAAGTTTGTGTACTCAGTCTTATAATTTAACTAGATCAGAGAGTGGCTCCACATGACTCGCGTGTAACTCGTGCCACACTAATGAGGCTTCTTCAAGCTTAATATGAATATCTTAGCAATAACTCAAAGCTGTCTCGTTCATGTTTCCTTAAAAAAAAAAATTCAATATTTAAGTGTAAAAGGCCAATACGTTAAATATATTTTATAAGATGCGATGCATCATCTTAAAGTATTCTGAAATATTAATTTTATTACATTTCTTGAAAACAACAGAGCATATTTGAGAGGAAAAGCATATATGTATATGTGGTAATAAAGGGAGATGCTGCAATCAGGTTAGCAAAAAAAGGAAATGAGTGAAGCAAAGTAAGGTCAAACCTGAAAAAAAGGAACGAAAATAAATAATAACGAACGTGTCCGCAGGAAGCCTTCGTCAGCGAGCAAACAACAGAACAAACAAAATACAATTTTTAAAATAGCATTGAACTCAGAAGTAGTATACTAGCGGACAGCAAAGGGAATTTTGAAATAAGACAAGTAGGTGAGAGATTAAACACAGGGGAAAAGGGAAAGAAAAGAGGAGAAGTTAGTCCACTGCAAATTTTTGTGACGTGGAGGGGCAAAGCAAAGGCTCACGCTATGAATAAAGACATGACTTCATGCCATGTGGCATATATATATATATTTATATATATATATATATATATATATATATATATGTATATATATATATATATATATATATATATTATATATGAGAGAGAGAGAAAGAAATGTTTCTAGAATCGTAGTTTCAAACAAAGGGATCTTCAACGACCACTTATCAACGGCCACTTATCAACGACGACGTATCAACATGTTTAAACATTTATTAAATCAGGGCTCAGAAAAAAAAAACCCTTCCATACATGTAGTTATACAATGTTGATGGCTACGGGACGAGGCTCCTTGTTCTCTCTTAACATTCGACGTTGTCCATAAAACATTGAGTCGCCTTGATATCATCTCCCAAAAAATTCCCCAACTGGACCCATTATGTCTATCGTTCACAGACTGTCTCCCCTAAACTGCCTCCCAAATTCTTTGACGTCTTGATACCCACCCCCCCCCCAAACCTTACTCTCCAGTTTTTGCGCCAAGCCTAAAACACACACTCTATCAATTCCCTACATTTTTATTGTCCTTGAAACACTGTTCCTAGTGGCTTGGACAAACTGAGTCCAGCATTGAAACCATTCACAGCTAGTTGGTTGCTCCGCCAAAAAATAGAGTAATAAATAGGTACTGATGTTATGTTTTTAAGTTGTAAAGATGTGTTCAACAATTTGTCATAATTTTGTACGTTTTTTTCATCTTAAATTGTACGTTACTTGAATGCATGATTTGTCAAGTAACTTCAGTAGATGGGATGTTCACTATACCGACGACGCCATTCTCTTGTCGGTTGTTTCCATCTGGCAGTGATTAATATTAAACATGTTAATGATCTTCAGAGTAGAGGTTTTATTCTTTCCGTGTGGTAAAACCTTTGACGTACAAACTATTTGATTGACAGAACTATTTGATTGACATAACTATTTGATTGACAGAACTATTTGATTGACAGAACTATTTGATTGACAGAACTATTTTATTGACAGAACTATTTGATTGACAGAACTATTTGATTGAAAGAGCTATTTGTTTGACATGACTATTTGATTAATATATATCCGACCCTGCCAACTATCGTCCGATATCCCTCACTAGCGTCGTCTGCAAATTGTTGGAGCACATAATCGTAAGCTCTGTCATGAAGCATCTTAAAAGCAAAAATATACTCAATGACTGTCAACATGGCTTCCGAGTCAATAGGTCATGTGAGACCCAGCTTCTCGAATTTGTAGAAGACTTGATGACCAATCTGGAGAACCACAAGCAGACTGACGTGCTAGTAATGGACTTCGCAAAAGCATTTGACCGGGTGAATCATAGTTTGCTTCTACACAAACTCCAGATATATGGGATTCAAGGCACCACTAAAACATGGATCTCTAGCTTCCTCAGCCACCGACGCCAAGCAGTAGTGGTGGGCGGTACAAGCTCCTCCTTTGTCAATGTGAAGTCAGGGGTCCCCCAGGGATCAGTCCTGGGCCCCTGTTTGTTCCTAGCATACATTAATGACCTACCGGAGAAACTGACATCACAGGCAAGACTGTTTGCAGATGACACAGCAGTGTATAGGACGATCGCCAACAGATCTGACCAGGACCAGCTACAACAGGATCTCAATCTGTTAGCTGAGTGGGAGATGAGCTGGGACATGGAATTTCACCCTGCCAAGTGCCAGACACTATCAATCTCTAGAAGTTGTACTCCTCTACACTACCAATACAAACTGCACGGCCATATTCTTGAGCAAGTTTCCTCCGTAAAGTACCTGGGTGTTACCATTCAAAGAGAGGTCCGCTGGGACGAGCATATTAACAATGTATGTAACCAAGCAAACCAAGCCTTGGGGTTCTTAAGGCGAAATCTAAAGATTGGCAACTCCTGTGTGAAAGAAAGAGCATATAAAGCCTTTATCCGTCCGATTTTAGATTATGCATCTTCAGTCTGGGACCCATTTACCCAGAAGAGCATTGACAGGTTGGAGGCGGTCCAGCGACGAGCAGCACGCTTTGTCCTAAACCGCTACAGGAATACCTCTAGTGTTGGCAGCATGCTAGAAACACTAGGCTGGTCACCATTGGAGAAACGACGACGACAATCCAGGCTCTCCATGATGTACAAGATAAATAATGGGCTGGTCCACTGTTCCAGTATTAAACAGAAACTCGTCCCTCTCCCCCATAGACAGCGACGAGGCCATGACAGGCAATTCAGGCTCATACCAGCAAGAAGCCAGTATAGGAGCTGCTCATTCCTGCCCAAGACAATCAGAGACTGGAACCATCTTTCAAAAGGAACAGTTGAGGCGACAACACTAGACACATTTGTGTCTATTGCCTCAAGCCTTCAAACCCCTAGTGCATAATTTCCTCATCACCACCAGTAACAGAAACATTGCAAATCCCATCTACATGCATAGGAGCCAAAATGATCAATAAATTGATCGTGGGCCCTTAGGATATAGAAGAAGAAGAATATGACTTTTTGATTGACAGAAATATTTGATTGAAAGAACTACTTGATTAATAGAACTTTTTGATTGACATAACTATTTGATTGACAGAACTATTCAATTGAGAGAACTATTTGATTGAGAGAGCTACTTGATTGAGAAAACTGTTTTGATTTAGAGAACTATTTCATTTAAAGAACTATTTTATTGAAAGAAGCTTTTGACTGACAGAACTATTTAATTGACAGATCAATTTGACTGACATAACTATTTGATTTACAGAGCTATTTGATTGGCAGAATAGGAATAATATGCAAAGAAGAGATTTTATGTATTTTAATTTAATTATAACTAATTCTTGATCTGTACATTTAGAAACATATCAACATATAAACACATGGACTACAATCTAGTTGATAATAATAAAAAAAAAATTGTTTTGTTTTAGTAATTAAAACTTTTTTGACCTATTTGCTACTAATTTACTAAATTGTAAAAAAAAAATGCCTGGAGAAATGTTTGTGATAAAATGAAACGAACGTTTAAAAATGAAAATTTATTTCATCATTAAATCTCTTTAATGCAGGCAAATAAGAACATATTTAAAATGAACTATGCAATGCATTGGCTTCTAAGACATAACTAGTGTATTAAATACATACGACTAACAAAATTTAAAGCTAATAAATTGCTTCAACATGCCAATCAACCACTCTATCTGTTCACACAAGTTGAGTCGTAGGGACCTCTGTGCGTTATCATGGTGAGAGCGGCGCACGTCATCCCCAACACCAGGAGCGGCGACTGACATCCGTGGTCGTATCTGGAGTCGCCTCCATCATTTCGAAGCAGGGTGGTGGTTTCTGTCAAGGGGTCCACTGCGGGGCACGTTGAATCTAAAACTGGTGTCTGCGTGACCGCATCTGACGGCATCACCGGCGGCCATGTGAGTGCAGGTGGCGGTGGCACCGGCGGCTCTGTGACCGGGACGCCGTCACACACCGTGGTGAACAGGATCCGATTGGTTATTTTCCGGGTCTGTAGACAACTTCTGCGGAGAGCGCAGAAGAAATAAGAAACGAGAAATGCTTGTAGGAATCAAACATTAATTCATCCAATAAAGATGGGTTTGTGATTCTGGAGAAACTTAAAAGAAGGAGTGGTACAAATACAGAGTGGCCGGCAACCAAGTGAGCTCGAAAAAAAGCATACGGCAGGTGAGAATGTGACGCTCGATAACAACTCGAAGAGATGCACACGAACTCATAAGAGCAAAACTCAGTATACGAAGTTACAACGGACACACCCAAATAAGACACACACAAAGTTATAACGGACACACCTAAATAAGACACACACAAAGTTATGAATGACACACCTAAATAAGACACACACAAATTTATAACAGACACACCTAAATAAGACACACACACAGTTATGACGAACACACCTAAATAAGACACACACAAATCTATAACGGACACACCTAAATAAGACACACACAAGGTTAAAACAAACACAACTCAAAAGACACAGTAAAGTCTTATTGATTCATGTTCTGTGTAACTTCGTGTGTCTTTTCAGTACGCGTTGTTGTCCCTCCTTGTGTGTACGTTGTAACATCACGTGTCTTAATGATTTATAACTTTTTGACACACGACGTTAAAACAGACACGCTGTTATAAGGAACACGCAAGATGAGACCAAAAATGCGTTTTGGCTACTCACTCTTTCGCCCTAACACTCGGAAATCAGACAAAAGAGAGAAAGAAAGACAGCAGGTCTCAAAGATAAACATATCTTCTGCGCCCCAAATAATCTACCAATTTTGGCGCCCCTGGTAGTTCAATCTCACGTTTACCCCACTTTTCTCATTTTATTTTTGGCCCTAGACTATAGACATACAACAGTCAACAAATTATCACTACAACTACAACACCAGAAATACAAAAGTCAATAAATTATCACTGCAACTACAGCACTAGACAAACAAAAGTATCACTACAGCTACAACACACTTATCAAACTTAACACCCTGACTTACGCGCCTGCTCTGGCCAGGTAATAGTCAAACATAGGTTGCATGTCTGGGCTGCATGCAGCGTACTCGTCTTTCATACAAGTCCAGTAGGATGTGTACATTCTAAAGTACCAAAAAAAATTAAGAATAACTCCAATATTTGATCAACTTAAAAAAAATATATCTGAAATATTTAATGGAAAATAAATAGTAGCCCAAATCCACGCCCCCCCCCCCACACACACACACCAACCCACCCCCGTTGTTTCGAATAACCGTAAATATCTATTCAATTATGATAAGTGGCGAGGTGAGAATCCCTGATAATAGTCTAGATGAATAGTTATTTTATGAAAGTAGTATGAAAAGTTGGCTGGAGTAGGAACTTTGTGAACGTGCGATTCGTAGGGTTGGGGAACGTGCGGAATGATTCAGACAGTGAAAGAGAGAGAGCTGTTTGGTTCAGCGATCCCTTTAACGTGGCCCAACAATCCCTTGAGATTTATCAAGTGGTCCCTTTAATGAGGCCCAGCAATCCCTTGAGTTTGGTCCAGTGATACTTTTGATGAGGCTCAGCAATCCTTTGAGTTTGGTCCAGAGATCCATTTGATGAGACCCATCAATCCCTTGAGTTTGGTCCAGTGATCCTTTTGATGAGGCTCAGCAATCTCTTGAGTTTGGTCCAGCGATCCGTTTGATGAGGCCCAGCAATCCCTTGAGTTTGGTCCAGCGATCCGTTTGATGAGGCCCAGCAATCCCTTGAGTTTGGTCCAGCGATCCTTTTGATGAGGCCCAGCAATCTCTTGAGTTTGGTCCAGCGATCCTTTTGATGAGGCTCAGCAATCCCTTGAGTTTGGTCCAGCGATCCGTTTGGTGAGGCCCAGCAATCACTTGAGTTTGGTCCAGCGATCCTTTTGATGAGGCCCAGCAATCTCTTGAGTTTGGTCCAGCGATCCTTTTGATGAGGCCCAGCAATCCCTTGAGTTTGGTCCAGCGATCCTTTTGATGAGGCCCAGCAATCCCTTGAGTTTGGTCCAGCGATCCTTTTGATGAGGCCCAGCAATCCCTTGAGTTTGGTCCAGCGATCCTTTTGATGAGGCCCAGCAATCCCTTGAGTTTGGTCCAGCGATCCTTTTGATGAGGCCCAGCAATCCCTTGAGTTTGGTCCAGCGATCCTTTTGATGAGGCCCAGCAATCCCTTGAGTTTGGTCCAGCGATCCTTTTGATGAGGCCCAGCAATCCCTTGAGTTTGGTCCAGCGATCCTTTTTATTGGCGTAGTTTTTTGGCTAAGTTTGTTAGCGAAACTTACGGTACTGATTGTATTGTTTGTGTTCGGTGACACCGTGGGCTAATACCATCTTTAGAATAAACGTTGAATGATTAGTAGCTGAAAGGACTTTGAGTCAGTGTTATATAATAAGTAGTTAAAAGGACTTTGTGTCAGTGTTATATAATCAGTAGTTGAAAGGACTTTGTGTCAGTGTTAGAACTTTCTGTTATATAAGCAGTCGCTGAAAGGAATTTGATGTCAGTGTCATTCTGATTCTGATAGGAAACGTTGCTCCATCCATGATCTGGCATATGTCGAACGGTTTAGGAAACGATGCAGCTCTCCTTACGGCTCCTAGCGGGTGCCAGGGCAGCCTTGAAACTCTCGATTGATGTCGAGTCCACGGCGACATTGTCCAGTTGGCTCTAAGCAATCATTGTTCGTGGGAAGAATGATTGTTTATATTGAACTGTGTTACACCGAGGCACGGTGAAGCATTTGTGATTGTTCCGGGTGTAACTAGGATGACCGCGCTAGCCCCCTGACCACTTTCTATAAGAATGTTAGACGCAGCTTTTGTCGTCTGTAATCGAGGGAGGGGATGTCAAATCTTTTTAAGAGGTCAGTGACGAACCCCATGGGTGGTGGATTTGTGGTCACTTGCAATGAAACGCTCCGCGTTACGTTTTATTCGCTCCATCTTGTCCACGTCTTGTTTTAGGTGTGGGTCCCAGATGATCGCACCATATTCTAGAAGTGTACGGACGAGTGCGAGATAGGCATTTCGTTTGCAGGATGTTGGACAGTGGCGCAGATTTTGTCGAATGAAACCAAGTGTGGAGTTGGCTTTCTTTTTAAATTTTGTTTATATGGGGTGACCATTTTAGATTATTCGAGAAGAGAATTCACGGGTATGGATTATTTGATACTTGTTGGAGAATGGTCTTGTTTATAGAGTACATCTAGGTTGATGGTTTTTTTCTTGAGATCCTAGAAGTGTAGCATTTGGTTTCGTTAAATTTCATGCCCAATTTGTCTGCCCAATTCATAAGGCACTTCAAATCTGCTTGAAGGTGGTTGTGGTCATCATAGTCATTTATCTCTCTGTAGACAAGACAGAGTTCCGCAAACAGCCTCACATGAGATTTTAAAGTATCAGGGAGGTCGTTTATATGACAGAGAAAGAGAAGGGGGCCAGCACTGTACCCTGAGGAACTCCTGAGTCTACTGTGACTTTGCCTGATCGGACGTCATCCACCACTACTTGCATGGTCCTTTGTGTTAAGAATGTTGAGAGCCAGGAGTGAAGGTTGCCGGTAATGCCGTAGTGGTGGAGCTTATGTAGAAGAAGGATGTGTGGAACAGTGTCGAAGGCCTTGGAGAAGTCGAGTATTGCCATGTCGACCACCTGTTTACCTTTGTCATAGGAGAAAAGGAGGTCATTGGTGGTGATGATTAATTGAGTTTCTGTTGATAATCCAAAACTGCTACCGTGGTTTAGGTTGGTCAAGATGTTCTAGTGTTTAATGTCAGGATGTGTCGACAGATTATGTGTTCTAGAGTCTTGCATGGTACGGAGGTATAATGAGTAGCTGAACAGTACTTGTGTCAATGTTGCATAATGAGTAGATAAAAGGACTTTGTATCTGTATTATATAATGATTAAATGAAAGGACTTTGTGTCAGTGTTATATAAAGTAGATGAAAGGACTTTGTGTCAGTGTTATATAAAGTAGATGAAAGGACTTTGTGTCAGTGTTATATAAAGTAGATGAAAGGATTTTGTGTCAGTGTTATATAAAGTAGATGAAAGGACTTTGTGTCAGTGTTATATAAAGTAGATGAAAGGATTTTGTGTCAGTGTTATATAAAGTAGATGAAAGGACTTTGTGTCAGTGTTATATAAAGTAGATGAAAGGACTTTGTATCAGTGTTATATAAAGTAGATGAAATGATTTTGTGTCAGTGTTATATAAAGTAGTTGAAAGGATTTTGTGTCAGTGTTATATAAAGTAGATGAAAGGACTTTGTTTCAGTGTTATAAAAAGTAGATGAAGGACTTTGTGTCAGTGTTATATAAAGTAGATGAAAGGACTTTGTGTCAGTGTTATATAAAGTAGATGAAAGGATTTTGTGTCAGTGTTATATCATCAGTAGTTGCAAGGCCTTTGTGTCAATGTACAATATAGAGTAGTTGAAAGGACTTTGTGTCTGTGTTATTTAATCAGTAGTTAAGAGGACTTGGTGTCAATGTAATATAAATAGTGGTTTAAAGGACATTGTATCAGTGTTATTTGTCTGACTACTTTAAGAGTCAATAGCCAACTTCTGAAAGTCGCAGAAATCGATTCTTGAAAATAAAGAAGAAAATCATTTTAGTATCGATACTCTACCAAACTGTTGCTCGAATGTAAAAGGAAAAGAGGGGCGAACTTGGCGGGGGGGTCCACCCGAGGGGGCATTTTTTTTTAAAACTCCCTTTTCATTGAAGAAAATATTTAAGCGTTTCCAAAACGGTTCACCATAGGAACACAGCATGTAAGGGCCACAAAAACTTTAAAAAGATTTATCTACAAAAAAAGGACAACTTTGTATGAATACCACGGTGATGACATAAACAGCTGCAGTGGGCCACGCGCAAATAGGTTTAGAAACGTTTGGATAAACACAAAGCAAACAAACACTGTGAAATAATAGCGGGAGAAAGACTTTGAAAGTAAATTTCTGTAAGGAATTGGAAATAAAGAAATAGTTTAAAGTGTGCTTGCTGCCGACCAGATGTTGACGATCGCCTTAGGAAGCAAACCTCAAAGGCGGAAGTTGCACGCACAGGCTTAAAATTTTTACGAAAATTAGAAAGGTGGCTTAAGCTGAATTTATTGTTTTAGCACAATTGGTGTTTTTAAAAAATGATTGATTTTTGGGTACTGAAAAAATAATTTTAATAATAAAAACATCTTTGAATACGTTGATTAAAGTCAACAACTCTCTTTCAAGATTTTTAAATTTTAAAAAAACCCACAATATTGCAAAGAATTGATCTAGAAAGATAACAGCTTTAACGGACTGACGTGCAGCCAACACTGGCGACGTCTTCTGGTTTATTGTTGTCCACAGCAGCTCTCAAGTACTGACTGTTGTGCTCATTCGCGACCTCGCACTTCGCCTCGTTGACCTTGCTCTGGCAGGCGGTGACCTTCCTGGGACTCACATTGTACAAATAGGGATCTGGAAGATGGGGAGTGAGACGTGCGGCTTAGTGCGACGGACCCGCTGTTGGGGGTGATGGTGGTCAGAGCGTGAGTTTTTGGTTTTGTTTGTTTTTTTTTGTGTCACCGTGAACGAGTTAATCTAGGGATTCATACAGTCTAAGATAACCGTCTTGTACATGGGCATTAAATTGTATCTCGGAACCAGCAAACAGCGCAGCTAGCGGGTGCGCATTTACTTGAACGCTAGATACGACCTCTTTGCTGGGTACATCTCGTGTTGTTATTATGGTTTGTTCGATCATTTGTTTCTTGGGGTTTTTTGGGGGTTTTTTGGGTTTTTGTTTTTTTGTTTTTTTTGGTTTTATTTTTTAAACGAGTTTTTTTTCAGTTAATATTTTAATCCTCATGCTTGACATTTTTTTTTTTGCATGATCGTCCCCCAAACCCATCCTCATTTAAGTATTTTATGACTACCATCATGCATTCTTTTAACATTCTTGTCACATTCTCGTAACATTATTGTCAAATTCTTGAATTCTTTTGTTATATTCTTGTATCATTTACAAAATTCCCACCTTTCATAAAAAGAAAACCCCTGATAATAAGGATAATATCTGATAATAAAAATAATAATAATACCTGATAATAATGATAATACCTGATACTAATGATAATACCTAATAATAATGATAATACCTGATAATAATTATAATACCTGATAAGAATGATAATACCTGATAATAATGATGATTTCAGATAATAAGGATAATATCTGATAATAAAAATATTAATAATACCTGATAATAATTATAAGACCTCATGCTAATGATAATATCTGATAATAATGATAATACCTGATAACAACGGAATCATGCAGAATATGTATCCGCCACGCTCTATGTCGTCATCAGAGGGGAAGTGCTTCTCAAAGTCTTGAAGTTTGTAGACGTTATTTACGACGTATTTTTCTCGCGTCCTCTTTAAGCAGTTGGTGTACGAGTCGATGTTACTGAAACATATATAGCAAACGAATGTGTCAATGGTGAGTGATAGCAAAAGAATGGGGAAATAGTGAATGATATAAGTAATGTTGATCAATAGTAAATGATATAAAAAAATATTAAATATAATGTTGGCTTTTTTTAAGCAACCAAAATGGAAAACAACAAGAATCGGGGATTTGTTCATTTATTTAGAGATCAGATCATATGGGCCTCATAATACTGTAATGTGAAGTATGGGCCTGAGGGTAATATGACGTCACGGAACGTTATTAATTGTGAAAAATGTTTCTATTCTAATAAACAGAGACCTGACGCTGAATACCTGCAATCTCTAACAACAAGAGAACCCTTCAACTTAGGGATGACGCCATAACCGCACTCTCTAACAACAAGAGAAACCTTCAACTTAGTGATGACGCCATACCCGCACTCTCTAACAACAAGATAACCCTTCAACTTAGTGATGACGCCATACCCTCACTCTCTAACAACAAGAGAACCCATGGACTTAGTGAAGACCGGAGTGAATACCTGCACACTTGGATGAGTTTCACAATGCTTAGGTAGCCTGCGTCTCCGCTTTTCCTTTCCAGGATTTCTTGGAAACAATATTCATCTAAGGAGATCCTTTCACAGATTGCCTCGTCAACGTGAGAGAAAAATAAATGTTTATATATATATATATATATATATATATATATATATATATATATATATAAACACACAATGGCAGTGGCGTAGGAGAGGAGCAGGGGGTTGATTCGTCCTGTGCGGCACTTTTTTCTATTTATTGAGTGGGGTGGGGGTTTTTTACCAACTGAAATACAAAATAAATCAAGGAAACGGGTGGCAAATCCTTGTCCCGCTCCAGGAGACAGTTGTTACAGGTCTTAATGTATTTAATAAGTTGAAGCTGGCAATTTCTTGTTTAAGATTTTCTTAGATTGTTTTAAGATTATGCTATATATAGATTGTTTAAGATTACATTATATATAGATTTTTTAAGACTATATCATTGCCCCCTTCATCCCACAGATGATCTAGGACCAGCATGTAATATAGATCCTAGAAATGTTATAAATTGATACCTGGTGACGCCATACTGGTCTAGCATGGATGGCATGACAGTACGTATGCCGAGACAGAGGCATTCTATACTTTACCTATGCATTCTATACTCTGCCTATGCTTTCTATACATAAAGTAGGCATTCTATACATTACCTACGCATTCTATGACTTACCAAACACTGTCTATACTTTACCTCTGTATTCTATACAGTGCATAGATCTTTTGCACATAAACTTGGCATCCCATACTATATCTAACTGTATTCTCTATCTCGACCACCAAGACATATTTAATGTTCTATAGAATAGACAAAAAAGACTGAATATAATCTACTACGTCAACATTTAAGACTTGACGATAACGTCTACATACAAAACTATGCACGCACAATCTGTTTATTTAACACGAAGGCCAAAACATCCAGATTTAAAAAACCGCCCTGTAACCTCTAGAGGTTATATTATACCTTGAACCACATACATTTCTCACTATGACCTGTAACATCCACAGTTTACACTATGACCTGTAACCTCTAGAGATTATATTATACCTTGAACCACATACATTTCTCACTATGACCTGTAACATCCACAGTTTACACTATGACCTGTAACCTTTAGAGATTATATTATACCTTGAACCACATACATTTCTCACTATGATCTGTAACATCCAAAGTTTACACTATGACCTGTAACCTTTAGAGATTATATTATACCTTGAACCACATACATTTCTCACTATGACCTGTAACATCCAAAGTTTACACTATGACCTGTGACCTTTAGAGATTATATTATACCTTGAACCACATACATTTCTCACTATGACCTGTAACATCCACAGTTTACACTATGCCCTGTAACATCCACAGTTTACACTATGCCCTGTAACATCCACAGTTTACACTATGACCTGTAACATCCACAGTTTACACTATGACCTTAACATCCACAGTTTACACTATGCCCTGTAACATCCACAGTTTACACTATGCCCTGTAACATCCACAGTTTACACTATGACCTGTAAAATCCACAGTTTACACTATGACCTTAACATGTAGAAATTAAACTATGCCTTGTACTAAGTAGAGATAACACTATGCCCTGTACCATGTAGAGATTATACTATGCTCTGTAACATGTAGAGATTACACTATGCCCTGAATCATCTAATTTTAAATTTAACCGATCCTCCACTTCCTACCTTCACCAGCATCATCGCTATTGTTTGTTATGTCCCAATTGGTTCTTGTAGGATTATTTTCTGCAGTGAGTCAAAATAAAATACATTCCTACTTAGAATAATTGAGCTTGCTGGCTGCCGTCCATGGTTTGCCTTGTAAAAGTTATGTGGTGGGGTTGGTGAATATACATTGTTGTTCTTTATTTCATAGTGTATTTTATTTTAATGTCATGATTATGTCTCTTTTGATAAAATTTGTATGTACAGCGCAGTGAGCCCAGCCCTAGGCTGGGGTACCGCGCTATACAAGACCTCTTATTTATTTTATTATTGTTAATATTTTCAGAGCCCTTTGTCTAGTATACCTTCATAGAGACCTAGCAAAACCACAAACGTATTCATTGTCGTCAATGCAGCTGTCAGTATGTTTTCTTGTCCTCTTTGTATTTAACGTTTCACCTGTGATTATTAAAAAAGGAAAGTTAACAATAGGCTTCTTTGGTACTTTTTGATTTATTGTCGACAGTACTGCATTTACAGCCACAATATAGTAGTGCATGAGGGAATAGAACAGACAGAAGATGCGCGAAACAAAACTCAAGCAACAAAAGCAGTACGGGTCAAATTTAAACAGCTTTGACTCCTTGTCCTCTTTCCTCAAGTGCAGTCGACACCACACTGACATGTCAGGATGAGCCTTCTGAGCCATGCGATGAAGTGTCAATGAAACTGCCAAGAAGAAAGGATTCTCTCTCTCTCTCTATCTCTCTCTCTCTCGATCTAATCTAATCTAATCTAAATCTAAATCTAAATCTAAATCTAAATCTAAATCTAAATCTAAATCTAATCTATGTATCTATGTATCTATGTATCTATGTATCTATGTATCTATGTATCTATGTATCTATGTATCTATGTATCTATGTATCTATGTATCTATGTATCTATGTATCTATCTATCTATCTATCTATCTATCTATCTATCTATCTATCTATCTATCTATCTATCTATCTATCTATCTATCTATCTATCTATCTATCTATCTATCTATCTATCTAT
>CAXITT010000170.1:800694-813901 GCA_964033795.1 Lymnaea stagnalis
AGTCTGAGGACGTGTCTTTCTTAATGATGGAATACTATAGATATATATGTGAAATTACATTCATGCAAGGATTATTTATTAATATTATCAATATAAAGTGTGTTCAATAAAGTACTGTGAGTTTTAACTGGAATTGAGCATTCTTCTTTACGTGCCTGAATAATAAGTGAAAGAATGAAGAAGACTGAGTCGGCATCCTGAAGCGTTAATATAAGTAACCATACTACTGACATAACCCACAGCATAAGAAATAACATCCCACGCCATGTCAGAGTAGAAGTGTGTTACAGTGATCCATCCACCCCACCCCCCATGCGAAAAAAAAGAGTCTGTTTGAATTCACAATTATATTAAATAATATTATATTATAATAAACTAACCAAGATTAAGGTATGATTTTAATACCAGTACCAGTATGATGAGAATTAGTAGTATTAGTATTAGTATTAGTATTGGCATTGGTAGTTTGTTTAAGTTTAACTTAGTTTAAGAATGAAATGTAAGAAACGTAATATTGATATAAATATTTACCAATTTATTATATATTAATATTCACGACATAATACAGCCATATTACAAATAAACATAAGCCTTAATATTATCCTTTTGGGCCATACATAAATGCCAGCTCAGATTCAAGTAGGAAACATCTATCGAAAACTGGTAACTAAACTTTACTAAATGTAACCGGATTAGCCCAATCGGCCCTATCGCCTTTTTTCAATAATCGCATCTCTCGTTGCTTTTCCATAGTAATACGCATTAAAATAAGATTGACTAACCTTTTTTATTTTCTCGAGTCTGTTATTGAATTAAAACGAACTCGCGGTTTATAATAAACAATCGGAAATTTTAGTCCAAATTTAGTTCTCAATTCATAAACAGTGAATTCTGCAGGCGGTGTAGTGTACTCACTGTACATTGGACGGACTATTTTGCTAAAAATCGATACTCCTGATTGTTGACAAACATTTGTTGTTAAGCGCCAACCCAAAATGTGACAAGAAGTAAATCGCAATTAAAAAATATGTTACTACTATTACTATATAAATTGAAAATGCTACTTTTTTTTTTTTTAATTCTCAAATTGCTTTCAACAAACAAGATATTTGGTCGGCCCGAGCATTTACGGGAACCCATCAAGAATGAAAATATTGAAAGGGAAAAAGTATAATAGTTAATTAAAAGGCTGCATCTATAGGTACCCGGGTACCTATAATCGTTAATAACTATTCGCACCCGGATTGGCTCGGTACAGATTAAATGGCTTCGGAGCCGGGTGTGATAACAATAATGGTATGAGAATTATTTTTTTTAAATTGTTTTTTCTCCTTGTTACTTCATAGATTCATAGTTTTATTCTTTTTAGTTGTTTTTTTTTTTATTTTTGCTTTGTTAATTTCTCTTAGGACGGGTAGATTTTTTTCTTTCCTATTTTCTTTTTTAGTTTAAGCCATTTTCGTAGATCATTTTTTTTTTTTAAATCTAGTAATGAAGATGATTTAGATACATTTATTGTTTTCATTTGAATTTTTGAAAAGTAATAATATTAATTTAATTATTAAAATTAAATCCTTTATTTAAGATTATTTATGTGTATTGTTTAAGTTAAAAGATTTAATCACCCAGTACTTTATGAATTAATTAGGTATTCCAAATAATGAAAATTTCATTTATGATTCATAATGAATTAATTTCAACTATTCCTCTAGAGAGCTTGGCTTAGTCAGAACAAAACCACCAATTTTAAACTTTTTCCTTGGCACTGGGAGTCATACATGCGGACACTGACTGTTTTTCCTGATATCTCGAATCTCCTTTCAACATCTTTTCTCATTTGACTTGACCTAATTCACAAGGCAGTTGCTATGAACATCTTAAAGTTAAAGGATGCCATTGTATAAAGCATGAGAAAGAGACTTATTTTTTGAGGACTTGTCTTTTTTTTCCATATCTGTCTACTGGGTCTAAGACACTGGTACATAATTTAAAATTTAATAGAAAAAAAAACCTTAACTGACTTGAGAACATTTTTGTTTGGTTGTTAGTTATTTGAGTTGTGTACTCAAGTAATCCATAAAATAAATTAGGGGCCAGTAAGGAGCAGGCAGCCAATAAACTCATTCAATTAGGTCACATCATTCCTTTGCTATTTGTCTCATTTTACTTTCTCACATTCCTTGTTGGTACTCGTACAGTTAACTATTGTTTGTATCATTTCTTCATTTAAGTACAGACATAATGATTGAGTGGGAGCAAATATATCATTATATGTGATCTGTGAAGGGAGTTTGGTTTCAAGGCAACTAAGTCATGCCACATTGAA
The DNA here is from genome assembly GCA_964033795.1 of Lymnaea stagnalis. Lineage (NCBI taxonomy): Eukaryota > Metazoa > Mollusca > Gastropoda > Lymnaeidae > Lymnaea > Lymnaea stagnalis. The sequence goes on from CAXITT010000170.1 coordinate 803,021, forward strand.
AATAAAATACTAATAACCCTAAATAAATAGATCCATTGAAAAAAATATAGTACATGCAAACCATACACAAACAGAAAGACAAAAATCCACGAAAGTTAATTTTTTTTAAATTTGTTGTGATTTTTATTGCAAAAAATTAAACGTTTTATACCAATTTTGACTTTTACGCAAAATGAATAAAGACAAATTTGTCTTGCTTTGTATTGTAACTTATTGTACTGTATTTTAAATGAAACTTGGCATACACATTAAGAATAACATTGACATAAAGTTTAAAGAAGCTTATTACACAGCAGTTATTGGCAGTGTTACAAATGGCATGTATGTGGGGGTCACATAAATATTCGAGAACTCTTCAGGAGTAGCAAATGTAAAAATGTTATAAAACTTTTCTAGTTGGATATACCCGGTAAAAAAAAAAAAAAAGCCTCTTGAATTTTGTAAAGAATATCAATGAAAAGAAGCATTCAATGTTTGAAGGCTGTAGCTAGATTACTTTTCCTCCCAATTCATTTGGCGTTCCTAAAAAATCCGGAAAATGCAAAATTGAGAAAAATGAAAAAAAGTATAAAATTGTGTTTTTTTTAAATTAGAGGGCTGCATGAACGATATAGGATGCATACACCATGTACATATATCATTCATGAATTTAAAAAAAATTATAAAACCAAGACAGAAAAGATAGAAACAAAAAAATTAACACACGAACCTAATAAAAAAAATGCATAAATAAAAAATTTCTGAAAAATTTTCCTTTGAGATATTTGTTTAAAAACCATCCATCATTAAGTAGAGAATATCAATATAAATAAGCATGCAAAGTTTCAATTATTTAGTTCCAACACTATTATCCTGATTCATCAATTGATTTCAGAAAAAAAAAATGAAAATGCTATATCGATAAAATCTGAAAAAGACACAGACAAATGCTTATTAAAAAAATTAAAGGTTACTTTGGACAACATTGGATGCATACATCATGAACACATTCCACTGGTTAATTGAAAAAAAACAATTTAAGTACATAGATATAATTGATAGAATATAAATGAATGAATTTTCCCAAGAACCCACTAGCCTCGAGCCTAATAAAAATAATAAGATCATAAAAACTTCAGAATTTTGTTTGTGAGACGTGTAATAAAAAAAAACATTAATCTTTATGTAGAGAATATAATAGGAAAAAACCTTGCAAATTTTGAAGCATGTGGTAATAATACTTTTCCTCATAATACATTTGACTTCAGAGATAAATGGAAAATCCTAAGTGGACCACTTTAAAAAGAGAAGAAAATTCAATTAAGCAATATTAGAAATATAGGATTCAAATAAAATGAAATTTAAAGCATATCAATGTGAAATTATCATAAAAGATAAGAATTTTCTAGAAATTTTTACAAATGTTAAACAATATTGTAGAACATGTTAATGTTTTTTAATAAGAAATCAATAGACTCAATTTAGGAAACAAAAATCTGCCCAAGAAATATAATAAAAATGGTTATTTACACAATTTTGTAAAATAATTTTCAGCACATTACAAACATTTACATATTTATAAAAGTAGCTGAAATCTTTCGGAACCAATCATTGTGAATTAGCAGTGAAAATAAATTTACAAGAACAAGTCAAGAATGATGATTATCTCAGCAAGGCCTTTTCAAACCCAGTTGTTGGGTTCAGCTGTCTATGTTCTATATACCGGTATTCACTTTTCTGCGTGTTAACTTGTCCGTTGGTTCACTAGAAAAAAGTGGCACCTGTGTGGACCACCCTCGCCACAGCCCCCTTCCTAAGTGGATTGACTTTTTCTCGACAATTGTGAGTCATAGTAGGCAAATAAGCTATTTAAATGGTCAGTGATTGGTCAGCTCTAGTTTGATAGATGGCACTTAATTATTTAGATGCCACCTAAGTTGACTCTGGTTTGTGGTGAGTAAAATGAGAGGCAGTGTTAGTGATTTTATGTATCTGGATGGAACCAAGTTGCTTTGTTAGTCATCTGTTTGCAATGGTGTTTATTTCGCTACTGACATATATTTCATTACTTTCCCGCTTTTTGCCTCTTAGTCTTAGTAAATCACCAGCTATTTATTGAGAAAGAAATCGAAACTGTCACAAATTTTAAGAAAGGAAATTGACAATTTTATTTAAAGTTTTAACAAACATTTCCCACATAACCCCCACCCTCAAAATTCTAGCCGCGTTACGTCCGTAATGGATGCACAACCGTGCAAAGGAAAAGCAGCGCCCTGGGCGAATGCGCCCCCTGATATTGAGGTCCCTTGCGAGTACCACCTTTACATTACCCCACCCTCAAAATTCTAGCCGCGTTACGTCCGTAATGGATGCACAACCGTGCAAAGGAAAAGCAGCGCCCTGGGCGAATGCGCCCCCTGATATTGAGGTCCCTTGCGAGTACCACCTTTACATTGATGTGCATGGATCCAGTGGGCTAGAAAGAAATATCAGACAAAGTAGATAGATCTATAAAAATTTTAAAAAATTATTTAAATCTAAATATATCCAATTGGGCAACTTTTATAACGTATCTTTGAAGACAGAAGAGTTCACCTTGTCTTCCCTCAATGGCGTCGTAAATGACAAAAGATTCATGAACTGTAGGCTACTTTGTTTTTTTTATCTTGTTCAATTTTGTGAAATGATTGTTGTACATGAAATGAACAAAAATACGCTATTTTAGGCCTTTAGTTCCATCAGGTAAAGAGGAAGTTTTAATTTTATATCACTAGAAATAATTATTGCGCTTAAATTTCATTGCCTTAACTCTTAAATGTTCTTGGCCTTGGTCTTCGGCCATTTTTCACTCTCTCATTAGGTACCTTTACAATCTGGCTGGTTTTTCAGTGAACAACATAGCAGTAATAACATGTTATATATCATTGGATTCAGAATTGAATGATCTATTATTTGATACCATTTATGAGATCGCAGTTAATTTGGGTTTTTTATTTATGGCCAAAAGTTTAAGTTTTTTGTTGTGCTAAATTTTCACAAAAATGTAAATATACCACAAACAGGTAGAAGCAAAAAAACAAATGTAAAGTCCTAAGTTCAAATGTTTATTACATTCACCAATGGCATCCATTTGTACAATACATGACAAATTTCAAGCAATTTTACCATTATTTGTATTAATTATGCCAATAGTAAGAATACTTCCTTTTTTTTTAAAAAATAGTGCATTTTTTTTTAATTATTTTTTTTTTTATTAAAAAAGTTAAAGAAAACCAGGTAAGTACTTCATGAGAGAAATACAATTACTATTAGCAAATAATGTAAAGCAAGGTGAATAATTTTTACAATTTACATATTTTTATAAAAATTATTCCACATTGGGTACAAATAAACATATCAGTATGAAATATGAAAACTACTGTTTTCCAGAAACTCATTTATATAAAAATGGAAGGACAAAAGTTTCTCTCTATTTTATAAACATAATAAAGATATTCACATTATATTATATATTGACTGTAAATAACTATTGCAGTTTTAGCATGACATTGCTATGTTATAATCATTCATAATGCTGCGGCAGAAACATGACTATTGTCAAAAAAGTTTGTCACTGCCTAATTAATTCTACTGAGGAACTAAAAAGAATAAAGCTATAAGATCTTTTTTCATCCTTCAAGACAAGCATTTTGTTTTCTTTAGATTAAGAGAAATATGCTATAATCCTAACACTTGAAAATTAATTAAAATGAAAGAATAAGTCTCTTACCAATCTTGGCCGCTGTTGTTGTTTTCTTCTACTAATCATATTGTTGTCCACATTATTTGTATTTTTTCCAAGGCAGATATCTTTTATCCACTAAGTTTATCACAGTACAATCAACCAGACACATTAGTTTAATTTAGCTTAGCTTACTATAACAGAACCATTTATATTGTTTAGATATTGAATCTGCCAGAGCCAATAGTTCATTTACCATTGTATTATTCATACCGATATTGTGTTACATTTATGAAATAAGTATGTATTCTCTCCTGCTTATTTTGATTATTTATTATGCTTGATCCAGTAACATATTTGCATGCACTCACTTTTCATCAGGTACAGATGAAATAAACTGTACCTACTTTTTAGTAGTTGCTATGTGTTTTCTCATAGAAGCATACTATATAGTTAGGTATGTATGTTGGGCTAAAACAATTTATGACTTCCATTATCCAGTGAATAAACACCTTTATAACCAGTAACTGATCACACAAATGGGGCTTGTAGGTTCTGAGTCCAATGAATGTTAGAAAATATTGTTTATCAGCTGGAATATCCAGTATTAAAATCAAGTTGGCTTAGTTGCCAAAACATTGCAGCTGCAATTAGTGTTTACATTTACAAAGCATCTCCAGCCTTGTTGACTTCCATTATCCAGTGAATAAACACCTTTATAACCAGTAACTGATCACACAAATGGGGCTTGTAGGTTCTGAGTCCAATGAATGTTAGAAAATATTGTTTATCAGCTGGAATATCCAGTATTAAAATCAAGTTGGCTTAGTTGCCAAAACATTGCAGCTGCAATTAGTGTTTACATTTACAAAGCATCTCCAGCCTTGTTGATGTAAACTGAATTTGAAAAGTGATAAAGGTGAATGTACTCCTTATCTTGTCTTGTTTTAAACAGGTTTCAGTAGTTTTTCTCAGGTCATATGACAGGAATAGCATTGTCATTATATTGGGTTGTCTAATATCCTAGTCAGCACTCTGATACTCTGAAATTATAATCAAATATAAGCATTACATATAGGCTTAGGTCTTATAATTTTTTTAAAAACTGAACAAAACTAAATACATTATTCAATTAAAAATAATAAAGATTCAAAATCAAGAGCTGTTTTTAATCCAGAATAAAATTTAGACCTAAAAGTCATTGCATCTTCTAAGCGTATCCAATGTAAACAAAGGAAATTTCAAACAACTCTGCCTATGAAAAAAAAAATTATAATAAAATATGCACTGGATATACTGGAATAATAAATGACTATAAATAAGCTTAAATAGTTAATTTAAATAATTATGATGTCCATTGTTACAGTATATCAATGTAAACGTAGTTTTTTCCACTAATTCCACAAAAGTTGAGAGCGTTTTGACTCGCCGTAACAAAGAAAAAGATCTTACCGTTGATAGCAAACTTTCGATCTGGTGAAAATATACAAAATCATCAGCAGTCATGTCTTTTTCTTGTTTTTATCGGACTAGTATCATGTTTTGACATTAAATGTAATCAACAAAGACATTGGAAGATAATTTCGGACCAGAATCTGTCACAGTGAGTGCAACGACCCTTCGATAAACTTTTACAGGATTGGCAATATGGCGGACGAAAATCGCATCATGGAAAAAAAAAGAAGCATGATGTTGGGGCTAATTGTTTATTAAAAATCTAAATTTACGCTTAAAATTGATTTTTTTTTTTTTATTTTAAAAAAAAAATATATTTGCCCGTTAAAAATAACTTTGGTAGGTAATAATGTGATTAAAAAATCAATTTATAATCCATCGGCCATCCGTGGGCGAATAGTCAAGACAACGTACCTTGAGATTTAAGCCTTGGCCTTAATTTTAATAATAAGGAAGGGCAGGCTAATAAAAGGGTAATAATAACTTAAATAAGGGATTACCTTACCACATGTTTTTATATTGTTGCTTTACTTTTAACTTTTACTTTACCCTTTACAGTACTTTACTTTTCCTAATTTAGGCGTGCTAGAAGGCTGGCACATAGCATCAGACCTGTTAACTCTTACGATTTTGGCATATAATGTAGGCTACTATTTTTAGATGTTTTTTATGATTTTTATAACATGCTAATCAGTGTCATTAGTCCTCTCCATTTTCCTGTATGCCTGCGCATCCTGGACATTAACAGCCGATCTTGAAAGGAAAATAAAGGTGATGGAGATGAGATGCTTCAGAAGCATTTTTGGCATCTGTTATAGGGACCATATCTCCAATGAAACAATGAAAGAAAGGGTTCGTAGGCAATTGGGGAGTACGATGACCTACTGGGGAATGTGAAAAAACGCAAACTACAATGGTACGGCGACGTAACAAGGAAACAAGGGCTTGCCAAAGAAATATTGCAGGGGGCCTCAAGAGGAGGGAGAAGAAGAGGAAGACAAAGAAAAAGATGGGAGGATAACATCAAAGAGTGGACAGGACTAACGCTGGGCGATGCAGTGGGTAGTGCTGAAGACAGAGGAATGGAGGAGGATGGTTCACAGGTCATCTGTGATGCCCCAATGGTCCAAGGACTAAGGGACATGAGGATGAGGAGGATGGTTGTACGTCGAGACCCGCCAAAACTATGATGTTCAGAGACTCTGTGAAAAAATATTATGATTATGGTAATTTTTTCCGATAAAATAAAATACATTTTTGGTTGTTAAAGTTTTAGCACTTTCTAATAAAGATCTGGCAGTGAATGGAACAAGAAAAACGATTGGTTGTAATATTTTTTAAAGTTTAGACAATCATATTTCATATTATGTTATGTACGCACTGAGAAGGGAGGTGGGCGTTGTTGATTAAGGAGATTTAGCATATGAGATGCTTGGGGCTAATGGTAGTTGGGGATGCCACGACGTCTTTTTTCTGTTGTTTACATGTGGGAGTCACTTCCCTTTGTTTATTTTTAGATAACTAATATTTTTATGTATTAGTATTAATTCACCCGAGGAATGTTTAATATTATATTGTATTTGTTTCTTTTGGGTTTTTATTTTCATAATAAATGAAAAAAAGAAATATAATTTTTAAATATAGACATAAAATTTTATGTTCTTTTTTGACAAAATGGTGAGAAATTATTTTTTTTTGTTGGGTACTTTATAATGATGTGGATATAGAAAGGAGTGCTTAAATATTACGTCTTGATTGCTTGACCGGGTGCCCAGTAAGTTCAAAATCGGTTGTTGTTTTTTGCATCGTCAGCAGTTTTAGTTAGATAAATATTGGGTAAATTTATGCAGATGGAGCCTGAATTTACAGCCCATTTTTGGAATTGTCTGGAAAGTCAGGGCGAAAGGAGTGTGATAGATTGGCTCATGAGTACCGGTCTCATTGCAGATAGATACGAATGTCCCCATTGTAAGAAGGGTATGAAATTGTGTGCATGGGCAAATGCTTCAGATGAGTTTGCATGGCAATGTGGTGACAAAAGTCATGGCAATATTGTGCATAGTTTAAGGAATGGGTCATGTTTTATTGACTGTAGATTGACGTGTGACATTATGTTATTGACACATTTTTGGTTAAGAAAAATGCCTTTGGGACATATTGCGAAAGAAGTAAGCATTTGTTGGGGTACCGTAAAAGACTGGGTCAGATTTTATGGCGAGGTCTGCGTGGAAGCGTGTGTTGTGATGAGTGAGAGTTTAGGAGGAGTGGGTAAAATTGGCGAGATAGATGAATCCAAATTCGGCAAGCGGAAGTATCATAGAGGCAAACGCATAGAAGGAAAATAGGTGTTTGGTGGTATTGAAAGAGGCTCAAACAAAACCTTTTTCAGGGTTGTTGAGAACCGCGGTAAAGACGTCCTCCTGGCAATAATTAAAGAATTAGTGCAGCCAGGAACCACAATAATTTCTGATTGTTGGAGGTCTTACAACTGTAGGGTTTCACCACCTGAGGATGAACCATACAATTGAGTTCAAACACTCTGAAACGGGCACGCACACCAACACCATAGAGGGCACCTGGAGTGCAATTAAACGATCTCTGCCCACAAGAACCTGTCCTGGGGAGGAGCTGTTCAACTCATAGTTATTTGAATATATGTGGCGACGCTTATGTGGTAATAGAGTTTAAATGAGAGAATTTTTAAATGCTATAAAAATTGTGTATCCTCCCCAAATACAAGATTCTGATGCATAAGGAGTGAAAGAAAAATTATTGAACTTTCTTTGATTTTTTTTTTAATTTTGCTCGGGATAGATATAGGGTTAAGGTTAGGGTTAGGGTTTTTAATAACATGTGTTTTACACTACTGTTTAGCTGCCATCTTGGTTGACATTTCACGTAACTTCACGTGTTGTGTCAACCAAGATGGCGGCCATTGAGAAAATAGTGGCATCCACAATGACCATTTACCGACACTTGGATAGGGGAATAGGGGGGTGTGCCAAAGGCAATAAAAATTTGAATGCCATAAAAATTTCACCTCAACCTATCGTATTGATGGTAATGATTGTCATATTGTTGCTTTGTGTGTCACATTGAACTACCTAGATGCGTCAACAGTAATATTTAGTCTAGTTGCCCTCGCAATAACTTCACTCGACCATCCCCTTTTTCTGCTACCAGGCGTGTGATGTAGTTTTGTTACATAATTATTTTGTTCGCCAGAACCGCAACTGTGAAAACGGAGAAAACTAGAGAAGGTTTTTAAAATAAAATACATTATCCAACTGTTCTGCACTGGGAAGTTGGATTTGGACATATTTTTTAATATCTAGTTAGTCGCATTTGAAATATTGAAATATATTTTTAGAACCCACAAAACAGCTCTATCCCTTAAACAATATATCCCCTCAACGACTTGCTGTAGTTATTGAGTGTCAAAACAATTGCAAAAAACATTTTGAAATCAAAGCCTGTAAGTCCTTTAAAGAAGCACTGAGTAAAAAGTACATCCTTGACATCTTTTTGTCAAATATTAAATTCAAAATCACTTTTCCAAAATCAAGTAGCTTGTGTAGAAGCTATGTTTTAATAAAAGAAAAAGAGCAAATTTCTGAGTGCAGCTTTAAAGATGATTTGTGCCATAGGAATAATTATTTTAGTGTCATACCAGATATTTTCATTAATATCTTTATTATTTAATTTTCTTTTATTCATATCAGATATAAAATGTGGCAGAGATATAGCAACAGCTATGATTTTAGAAATGTCTACAATGACTATGAAGAAATTAGCCATTAGGATGCCGAGATTGCCATTCAGTATTGCTACTGATGGTAGTAAAGACTCAGACAAAAAGCAGTACTCTCCAGAGGTCACCATTGAAGGATAGGGTGGCCTTGTAAATTCTCATCTCCTAGCTTTGCCGGTGTACAAAGCATCCTCGGCCACAGGACAGAATATATATTTGAGATCATGGCCGATGAATTGAATTCACAGGGCATTTCATGGGTAAACTGCATTGCATTTGGCTGTGACAATGCCAATGTGATGACTGGCCAATACAATGAGTATACAGTTTTATTAAAGGAGATCAAGACATTTATCTGGCATGACGCTGCCTCCATCTGGTGCATCTTGCAGCTAAAAAGTGGGGCTTCCTGTCTACCCCCAGTTGAGGAGGTCCTGGTTGAAGTTTGTTACTTCTTCAAGAAAAGTTTGGAGAGACAGTGTGAATTGAAAAACCTGCAAGTCCTGTATGGTGCAGAACAGATGAAAAGTATCAAGCATGCATGCACCAAATGGCTTAGTATTGCAAGATGACTAAAATGATTGTTTGAAAATTGGGACCACTTTATGCACTTTTTTTATGAAGACAAATATACAAATTCCAAACCAAATAAGAAATCACATGATGGGCAGACAACTGCTGTGTTGGAAGGACATTGCACAACTTACTCTGTGAAGCAGGTTGATGCCATTTATGACTTTTTGCGGTCACTAACAAATCAACTTAACTGCTATTTCTTGTCTTACACACTGAAAGTTTATGATCAGGTGAGATGAATTTTTATATTTCATGAGTCTTGAATGCTGCATAATTCTACTCACATTTCATTGGACCAGCAATATTTTCTTACGATTCATTTTATTTTGTGCAAAGTTGTCTGTAGTGGACATTAGTAATATTGTATTATTTACCTTACCATACTGTTGTTCTTAATAGTATTTTTATGACACATGGTTTTTTTTTACAGGTACTTGTCCAACTGCAGGCAGAAGAAGCCATGATCATCATGCTGAAGGAGAACCCCTGCAGCCTAATTGGTGACTTGTACAGCAGATTTCTCGTGCCAACAGCAGTTAATGGTATTGACCAGATGAGCTTGTGTAGATTGGTTATGTTAATGTATGCATTTATGTTGTAGTTAGTTGGACAAATTTAATACATTTCTTTTGTTTTAGATATCATCTAAATGGTTTATCATAATAACTTCAGTACTAATTAATAATTTTTTTGTGTCTTTCAGTTCCAATACAAGCTAAGAAGCAGTCAGAAAGATGATGCTGACCTGATTGTTGGATCTCAGGCAAAGACCATGCCGCAAAACAAAGAAGAGTACAGCCCCAGAGACAAGGGGGTTGTGGAGTTCTATGCTTCTGTTAAAAAATATTTTGAGATGGTGTTTGACTACCTTCTAAAAAAGACTTCCCTATCAGATCCTGCACTTCAGAATGCTTCTGTATTTGATCCAAAAAGGAGGTTAAACAACACCAGCTAGAATACTTCCTTACCAGGTTCCCCATTCTAATCCCCAGAGGGACTGATGTTGACACCATCTATGAAGAGTTTGATAGGCATCAGCAGAGGAACATTGAGGATGGGGTAAGAGTTGACAGGATTTGGCAAACAATTTGCCAAAAGCACCCAGCCCTTAAGAATCTTGCCCATGTAGTGAAAGGGATCCTCACCATACCTCACTCCAGTGCTGCGTGCAAGAGAATATTCTCTATGTTCCTGAAAACATGCATAGACCAAGGAACAAAATAATAGCCCAAAAACAACAGAGGAGAGAAAATCAGGAAGCTACTTGGACTTGGATGAAACTTTCAGTGCAAAAGAACTCCAGCAGCTTAAAAGTTCAGCAAGCGTCATCAATACACAAGGTATTTAAATATTTATAAAATGTGTACTCAGTTAAAGAATGTGCCCCTTTTATTGCTAC
>CAXITT010000170.1:815497-835269 GCA_964033795.1 Lymnaea stagnalis
CCCCCCACCCCCCAAATCGAGTTTATTTGCTTTGTATGACCTAATTTTAAGACATACCGGTAACTATTTCTTCCGACTGACCGCGGAGAGTACATATTTCATAGGATCTGAGAGGGCCTTGAATTTGATAAAACACACATAACAGCTGTAGGATCTTAACACCCCTCTTCCTTTCACCCATTTACAGTTTTTGGTCTTATTCATACATCAGTTAGTTATCCGGAAATAGGCATAATGGATATTTATTATTATTTTTTAAAAACAGCTTTTCCTAAATAATAAATCTCAATTTACTTGGTAGGTTGTTGTTTTTTATTAATGATGCCCCAATCTTTTACCGTGTAATTAATTATTATTTAAATACATTTTATTTTATGCTAATCTGACTTCGAGTTTGAACCACGTCAAATTTCACCAGTAACTTTATTTTTTATCAATGATTGTGATAATGTGACCTGCACTTTCACCTAAATATTATTTTATAACGATATCTGATACACATCTTAAAAACAATTTGTCCGTCCCTCCAAAAAAAAAATTAAACATGCTTTTTTTTTTTTGGTTAAAATTCCTTTTTTTTCGTTCATATTTTATCATCCTTTAAAAAAGTAAAATAAAATAATGTAACTTTAAATCTAAGCAAAATTTAAATTAAATTTATCATGTTTCTTAAATGTACTTCCTTTTTTATTAAGTTATTTTAAAATCTTCATTTTTCCCCTTTAAAAAAATACCGATTTGTTATAGAGTCTAAGCTCGTTAGGGTCATCAAATGGGAAAGTCAGTAACACCTGCTGCCTCAAGTGTCAAACTTTTTTTGACACTTTTGATAAATACAAAATTTAATTTGAAGCCCATCTCTCTCCTCAATGCACACACCCCCATCCCTTGTTATTTTAGCATAATGACATCCCCTATCCCAGTGGTTCTCAACCTTCCTAATGCCGCGACCCTTAATTACAGTTTATTGTGCCTAGGCGACCCCCAGCCACACAATTATTTTCGTTGCTACTTCATAGCTGTAAGGATATGTGTTTTTAAGATGGTCTTAGGCGACCCCTGGGAAGGGGTCGCGACCCACAGGTTGAGAACCGCTGCCCTATCCGAGCTCTGCAACACTATCACAAGGGGAGTGGGGCGGGGGTGTCCTTGGAGAATAGGTGCGCGACAAGCTACCACGAATGACACTCGCAATCAACAGCTGTAGGATTGGCGTCTTCGTCAGTGCAGCCATCACGCGAGCCCGCATCACTACTGGCACTGGGTACACAGCTAGCCAAAATATTATTTAAACTTATAATATAAATTAAGAAGTTTTAGTGATTAGATAATGTGTTTGGTTAAAAAAAAAACGGGACGGGAGACATTTTCAGGACAACGGGTACGATCGTGAAAAAACGGGACAAAACCTGTTTTTACGGGACGTTTGGTCACCCTACGCCCTACACTACCCCCAACCGCAACTATTGATTAGCCCTCTAAATAAAATTGTGTTGGAAATATAATTTTTGGGTCTTTAATGTTTTTACAGATAAAATTACGCTGCGATTTTAATAACAAGTATGGCAAATATAAAAAAGCAAGTACTTTAAAAAAGCTTTTGGTGTATGATTCTATAAAATTGCTGATTCTAATAAACATTGATACAGCTGCGACACTTTAAACAGCTAATTAAAACAAAAGAAGGCAGTTAATGGAATGCACTTCTTTTCTTATATTTTCTATATTACAATAAAAGGGTATATTCATTGGGCTCATCGGTGATACCAGATGAGAAAATATGGTTACACAAACGTATATAGAGGCCTAATTATTTGAATGAACAATTATTCGCATATATGGATTCAACGTGGGTCCAAATATTCCCCTGCCCTAAATACACCTGTATTTCCCTGTCCTAAATACACCAGTGGTTCCCTGTCCTGATACACGTGTTTCCCAAACAATGTTTCGCTCTGGTAATGTCACAAAATTCAATGTTTCAGGATTAAACTTACACAAAGTAAAATTTGTTTGTAATACAATGAATGAAAAACAATAATTTTGATTAACTTTTAAAAAATACACTGTCTAAATCCTCTTTATATATTATATATAAATAGAGAGAAACAGTAAGTACATTCGTTCATTACCTAAGGCTGGGCTTGGTAAAATTATTGTTTCCCCCAACGATTTTCGAATTGCCCCATGACGTTGGGAAACACTGCAATAAACCTTTGTATAATCTCGTTGTCTAAAAATAGGATTAATAGCTGGCCATAACTTAATAGATCAAAGTCTTCAACGTGGAAGATCATGCATACATGCTGCCAGTTCTTTTCTGTGTGATTTTTATCTACTATTTGTAAAAACAAAATTATGACAGACTAAATTCACTACCAATTTGATTCCATCAGTATTTGTGCTAAAGTTTGATTTACTGAAACATCTAATATCGGTAAATGTAATTTAGAGTGGGTTGTGTGTTTTGTTGAGAGCAATGGCTTTTGTGATTCTTGGTTACCAAGCATGCGTCAGTCACGGCGCGAGAGAAGTCATTGGGGGAGGGGGGGGGGGGGGATCATGAAGTGCATTCAGAAATCATAAAGTTTAAAGAATTTAATCTTTCTTAACTGGTCGGCAGTTTAATCATAGCAATCAACTTTTTATTCACATTATTACACCAACAATGCTACAAACATTCACAAGTTATTTTGTAATCGACATCTGTGGGGGGGGGGGAGGGGGGAGGTTTTGTTCTCTTAAACCCTTAAAAAACGGGATACATAATGAAGTGACCAGCTGACGTCAGCCAAGTAGTAGCGCCCCTCCCCCCAACCGGTCAAGTTATTTAAATTAATCTTGACAAAGCGGTGTTTCATAGAATATCCCCCCGCGCTAATCTCTTGGATGGGTATCCTTTCAATTGTATGGGTATAGCAGACCTGTTTACTTTGGCTTACTATGTACAATTATTTTAAGGTGTATACACGTTTATACTGTAGGTTTATTATTTTACAATTAACATAATGTTTTAAAACATTTTGTGATGATATTGTACGATTTGAAGAGTTTGAGGGTAAACAGGTCTGCAACTAATGTGTGTCTCAAGTGCAATAATCAGGCATCATATACCACAGAATTTCACTGCCTTAGTGACAATATTAACTTTAATTAAGAGCGATTGTTTTTTTTGTTAAAGCCAGAGGAGCACTCTGTTAAATTCTAACAGACTGGGGAAGTCTACATTCAGGATTTTAACTTGTCTTGATGTTTAGTCTCAGATTATATTCCTTGATCACAGCCACATTATCTCCACAAAGTAGGTACAGATTGATAACACGTTAGCCATAAAGTAGGAAAGTGTGATGTAATGTCCAGGCTCTACACCACTTTCATTTCTTATGCGCCTATCCAAAATGAGCAACTGAATGTTGCTAGGTTACTGTAACGACAAACATCCACTCACTACACAACTTTTACTGTCGCTTATTTTGATAGAAAAAGCAAGATTGCTCTCATGTAGCCTATCCTTGGACAAAGCAGATTATTAGGGAATATGATTTGCACTTTATATCGCAGGGCCATTAAAAATATTTGAGCCTAAAATTCTCTCTCATGCCTGATATAATTGTACGCTGGGCCTAATGTGGCCCACGGGCCTTCAGTTTGACACTTATGATATAGGAGTACTTTTTTTCTTTAATTTTACTAATGCTTCTTTTGTTATTATAGTGGTTTTTTTTCAGATGCATAACTTTGATGTAGACATTGCAGTCTTTGTTACATGTAACAATAACTAACACATATTTTCATCTTCTATGAGTCTTACAGCTAAAGTGAAGTAGATGAAGTACATGAGGCAGTTGAAGTAAATTAATAAAAATATTATTGTAAAGGGACAGTTAATAATATTATTTTAATATTTTGTCTTTTCACTTCCAGGTTAATGCATTCTACACAAGTGACTTGGCGGTGAAAACCAAGATGTTTCAGTAAATCTATATCACAGATTTTTGGCTGACAGCTGATTGTGCACTACATCATCTTGGCTGACAGCTGATTGTGCACCATATCATCTTGGCTGACAGCTGAATGTACACCACGCCATCTTGGCTGACACCGTAATGTACACCACACCATCTTGGCTGACACCTGAACATACACCACGCCATCTTGACTGACACCGTAATGTACACCACACCATCTTGGCTGACAGCTGATTGTGCACCATATCATCTTGGCTGACAACTGAATGTACACCTCGCCATCTTTGATGACACCGTAATGTACACCACACCATCTTGGCTGACAGCTGATTGTGCACGATATATCTGAATGTACACTGAATGTACACCACACGATCTTGGCTGACACCATAATGTACACCACACCATCTTGGCTGACACCTGAACATACACCACATCATTATGGCTGACATCTGAATGTACATACACCACATCATTTTGGCTGACATCTGAATGTACATCACACCATCTTGACTCTCATCTGAGTGTACAACACACCATCTTGACTGACACCTTAATGTCTCAACCCAAGTAAACAAATTTACCAAATTATTAATAAAATAAATTTCTACTAACACACAACTAAAATTTTTAGACTTTTCAATCAACCTGTTCATTGTTTCAATCACTCAAACTTTAACATTAATGGTTTTAAACCTATGCTATTTTTCATTTGTAATTCAAATAAACGTCACCTTGTTGCTGTATGAATGTGCTGCTCCACAAAAACTAATAATATAGACTTTTTAATTACCCTAACCTGTCTTGGCATGAAGACTTAATGATAAAATGTATTACTTTGACTAGTTGGTTCAAATAGACTGATGAGCTGAATGAATTACCCTAATAGCTCAGTTCACACGATCAAAGTCTCATCAATTTTTCGTTCATACAATTGATGCAATTTTTGTATGAAGCCTTGTCATAACTTTCAAATCACTGATCAAATTTTGATGGCATGCAAATTTCTTAAAATCTATATGATTATGCAACCTCCATATCACATGAACAAGCACTAAGAAGAATTTCATCAATCTAGGTCACTAGGTAGTGTTTACATTGACGAAGCTAAGTTATCAAAACAACAGCAGCCTCCAAGTAATAATAATGTACTTAATTTAGAAAAAGATGTAATAGAAAAATTAGACAATAAATCGGCAAAGGGGATGATGTAATTGAAAGGTATTTATAAATAGGCTTATTACTTGTACAGCATATATACTATAACCCTGTAACTGTAACACTAATGACTACTTTGTACTTCCAATTGGATCAATGAGAAATTTTACCAGCTCGAGCTCCAGGCAAAGAAAATATTGCTCCTGGGCTCCGTAACCCTGATTACAAATAACAATTAAAAATTTAATTCTGCTACCCCCACCCCCCTTTATTGTTTTCAGTGCTATTATAGCAAATGGATGCCCCTTGATTAAATTAAAAAGTTCAACTTTTTAAATTATTTAACTTACTATAGGCGCCGTATAGGTTAGTTATTATATTGTTGTTCTGTGGTGACCCCTTAGGTCCACTTTTTAATAATGTCCACAGAAAATGTAAAACCTTATTAAATTATTGTTTGAGTCATGCTATAGACATTTTTTTTTTTGGTAGAATGTAGAAAAACTTGACTTTAGGTAATAATAAACATTTAAATAAGGACCTTCAAATGAGATAGAATCATAATAAAAAGCTTACATTTCTCAAAAATACTATTACATTGTACAAGTATAGTAAAGCTCTCCTGAACATTCATAAATAAAAGTTCATTAATAAAAAAAAAATCCATATAATTTTTAAATTGATTTAATGGGAATTTTAGGTGCTATTTGACAAGTTATGAGATACCGGTAGTTAAAAAGAGAATTAGCAGTACTCCTCTTCTCAGTCTGATCAACTGCCAGTGGAAAAAAGGCCATTAACTATTTCTTTCCATTTCTTCCATTCTCTAGATATCTTCTCCAGCTCTTGACAATTTTTATAACCCGGTATATTTTTGTTGACATCCCTTTACCAAGTTTAGGGAAATCATTCCTGATTTATGTATTAAAATGAACAGAACACTCATTTGTAGTACACTGCATTAGATTTTTAAAATTATATTGAGTACAATTATGTATACTTTTTATATACTGGTACTCTAATTTAAACTGTAAAAGATAATATTTTAGGGGGGTGGTAATCTCCTTTTAAAAATAACTGCCAGATAAAACACCTGATTTAAAAGATACAAATACACAAGAACTCAGAAACAAATTGGTATAAATTTTATTAAAAAATAAGCAATGCTGAATGAAGTTATCAATAAGCACTACCATTAGTTGCAGCATTTGCATATTTGAAAATAGGATGTCACAATCATCTTTGAAAATAGAAATCTTGTCATTTCATCGTCTCAAGTTAGGGTATTGTAAATGTGGCTCTAGTGTGTTTAATAATTTCTGGAGAAAAAAAAAGATGCATTTTATTTATTACTCATAAAAATATATAAAATATATACATTATAAAGTTATCACACAAACACTCATTTTAAAGCATAAACATTTATACTTCCCAGTTATCATATGAAACGTTTATAATGTAATAATACTTGGAAACGTGAGCTAATGTATTTTATTTCTTCAGTGCAAGTGAGGATTTACCAATGTAACTATCTCATTCACCTTTACAAACGACTGTCTCTTTCTCCGCCAAGAAGTAATAAGGTCCAATGAAAATTACACAGTACTTTTTTAAGATATTTGATAAATACATCACATGGTTCCTTGGCATCAGAATTGTTCGAACATTTATAGTGTAATATATATATATATATGAAAAATATATATCCATACACTAAGAAAAATGAATCTAATAATTAATTCATTAAATCCATCTGAAAAATACAACATGTCAACCTTCTCCATTAAAATTATGTCGTTCACTCCATTCACTCAAGAAAAAATGAATTCTCCATACACTATAAAAATTAGTTCCTTTTTTCTCGTGTTTCTATTCTTTTCCTTCAAATCACTTTGCCTTTGTGCCGTGAGAGCAAATGTTAGTATCCTGTGAAAAAATCCATGTCATATGAATAAGTAACATGGTCTGTTACACACATTACTGATACTAAAAAATAAATATAGAATAACTATAGTATGGTATGACACTCCACATAAGTTCAATATGTTTTATGTTTTTGTCATTTTCTTTATACTCCATTTGTCTTGACCAAAAATCAGCAACAGTGTTGTTATTGCTTTTTATTTTGATTTTATTTCAATTGATAGAGTATTAAAGACTATCTGTTGATCTTGTTTTTTGGCTATTCTCTTTTTGTTTAGTGCCATTAATGGTTTATGATCTGTTAAGAGACTAAACTTTCTTACTTAGAATTTGATCAAATTTTCAACAAAATCTCAACAATGAAACCACACACAAAATAATGCCTTCATACTAAAATTTGAAGCATATTGAAGAAATTTGACAGGAATTTGATCGTGTGACCTGAGCATTACCCTGTCAGTACATATTAATGTGTTTACAGTTATTGATGTTGTCACAATCTAAAGCTAATAAATTTAAATATTAACTTAAATTTAAATAACATCACTAGGCAATGTTTCAACTTGTGCATTCATTTCAAACATCGCTGGAGAATTATTCAACTTGTGCTTTCATTTAAAAACCTCACTAGACAAAGATTCAATTTATGCATTCATTTCAACATCACTAGACAATTGAATAGCACAAATCACTAGAGTCACATAACTAGACAAGTGACTAACAAACAAATCATTAGTTACACATGACAAGACAATTGACTATTAATCAAATAACTAGTGACATATCACTGTAAAAGTTACTAACAAACAAATACTACAGACATGTGTCTGAGGTTGGAAAGCTTAACAATCAAATCATATTTATTACAACACTAATAAAGAATGTACTAAGAACTATATTAATAGTTTTTAGTGAATAGACAAGAGGTGGCTTTGACTGAATGATTGATTTAACAAAAGCACATGAGTAGTAAATTTGAATTTTTTTGATGATTATGATGAGAAGATTTTCACCTATAGCAAGTAATTAGAGGTGGCAAATTTAAAAAAGAAAAGTAAGATGGGGTAGGGATGTCCCATTGAAGCCATTAAATACTTTAAAAAATATTCTATCTTCAAAAGATTGCTATAGTATTTATGACTATTTAAAACAATTTTCAAAGAAAAAATAAAAAAGTCTCACTAAACATGACATTATTTAACACCAAAAACAGTTTGTAGCAATTAAAAGTTTATGTTCACAATGTGCTCTGGATCCACCAAGATGATCCATAAGGTAAAAAGAAATCCCAGTGTCAGGGGATAAAAGAACCAAGTGGAGCATGATATAAGTATAACTCTAGAATTATCAATTTTACCATTATCAGAATGTTTGAATTTGAACTTTCTATGTGAGCTCTTTGAATGATAGCCTGCAAGGCAAGGTTGGGTAATTATGTTCCCAAATCAAAGGTTATTAATTTTTATCAATGCTAACAAGTATAAAGTAACTGACCTTACTAGTAAGGTATAAACTAATTTGAAATTTCAAAAATAATTTAACAATCATAGGGTATAAATCTCTGTTACCATAAATTTCATATCAGTTTATAAATATTAAAAATAGAAAGTATTTTTAATATTTTCTTGATAAATTATTTACACAAAAATAAAACATGCTTTAAAATCAAATTTACAACAAAAAAAAATTGAATTTATTATAATAATGAAACAGGATATCCCAGAAGAATTCTCTTTATAAGTATAAAAGTCATTTTGACTACTTCTATTAAAATGTACATTAAAAAGTATTTTAAATATTTAAAAAATGTGAAATATTTCAGAAAAGTAACAGGTGCACAAATGCAATTATATTAGCTTAAGAATTTAGTGTTAATTTACTAGCTTAAGAATTTAGTGTTAATTTACTAGCTTAAGAATTTAGTGTTAATTTACTGAACACAGGTAACATAAATGTAGATACTTTTCCCGCTCAATTTTGCGAAATACGGTCAAAGGGAAGCAACCATTAAAATAAACAGATCTTTTCAAGACGACAGCGATAACTTCCCATTAATTATTATGGTAATTTTATTTATTCGCTTCAAGAAAGTTAACTCTTGTGACCTTGGTGAAAGATCGTATTAACTTGGTTACTGTTCCTAATTCTTTATGAAAGTATGGGAACTAACTGCTGTCACCTTGATGGACAAAATAATTTTTTGAGTTGCCTCTAATTGAGTACTCTTTTATAACAAAAGTTATTTTTTAATCAACATAATTTTATTAGCTTTCCTTAGGATAAAGAATTCTTTTGTGGTTTGAATAACTTTTCGTAAATTATTTTGTTGACTATAAAGATCATTTTTTCAGTATTTTTCAAGATACAAACCAACAAACATCGGTAAATTTAAAGGACGAATGCTTTTATTTTATCGAATTTCACGAATGTATCCCTAAATCGATCCCATGCCTAACCTAAACCCTAATTCACTGCAACTATAATAAACACCCAAAAGACGCCGTGGGATTCGTCCTTTCAATTAGCCCAAACATTAGTTGGTTGTTCTGAACTGTTGTATGTGTGAGGTGGGGGTACTGTGTGAAGTCAAATTATGTATTATAATTATAGTATAGGTATAATTTAATTAAGATTAATTAAATTAAAATCAAGCTATTTAATTTACTAAATTTAGTTTTTTAAACAACAAAGTGGCTATTTATACCCAGGTACCAGAAGTGAGAGGTTTAGATTAAAACATTATTTAAAATTTTATTGTTGGGTATGTAAGACAAAAGGGGGTATTGAATGGACTATATGTTTGTAAACTTAATTCTTCAGTATAACTGCAATAAACTACCACTAAAAATGACGTCCTAATAGCACTGAGTCAAAATGGACCCAGACACGCAGCGCCGCCATTCTCAACCGGGTACCATTAGGCTCAAGCTATTCGGATGTCATTTGTGGTTGTTTATTTTATTTTAGTAAAACTGAAGAAGTAAGTTTACAATCGTATCCCAATCTCTCACTTCTGGTACCCGGGTACGAATAGTCGCAGCCTTTAAAGAATGTCAATGTAAATATATATCTATTCAAACCCTTTCCATCGCAACTGAGTGTAATACACCCGGAGACAGACTGTGATTGCTGGTATCTTGAGTCTCCTTTTTAATAACCTTTCTCATACTCGCCCTCATCCACGAGGTAGTTGGAATTAGCACCTTGGCCTTGGTGGTTGCAATTATGTAAAGTATATAATATAAAGCATGCGAAAGTGACTAATTTTTAGGGGCGTTAAAGATTTTTGTCCAGTCCCAAGGATAATTTAATAGAAGGAAAAAACGTCTAAACTGGCTTATGAACATTATTGTTTGGTTGTTATTTATTGATTATTTGAGTCTGTGTAATCCATAAAATTAATTTTAATTTTTGACAATAAATAAATACAGTGGAACCTCTCATAACGAGCATAATTTGTTCCAGAATCTTACTCGTTAAGCGAAACACTCGTTAAACGAAACAATTTTCCCCATACAAACCTTCCCTGTTGGTGCAGTCAACTATTGTTTGTGTTATTTTATCATTAATATTCTGAAAAATTGCTTCAGTGGGAGATAATACGCGATCTATGAAGGGAGTTCGGTTTCAGGTCAATTAAATCATGCCACATATTAAAAAAGAAAAATAACAAAGAGAGTGATATAAGACTATGGGGGTAACCCATCCAGTTGCCAGGAATTACCAGAAACACTTTTTCCCATTATTATAAGTGTACGGTTGTGCTATACCCAGTCACTAGGGACAGGGTCTACTAACTATATGTTATTTGGGAAAGTGTTAAATGATATTTCACCATTTTAGTTTATCTTAAATGCAATTTTTGTTTAGTTTGATTTGCATTAGAAAATTTTGAGGATAAATAATACCAATTACCAAACCACTGGTAATAGTAATTATTAAATTATCACAAGTAACTAGTACAAGACAAAAATTAGTACACTCAAAATATGGAGGAAAAAGGCTAACTACTTGTAGTACTAACAACTAATTAAATTTTTTAAAGTAGTTATTTACTGATACTGTAGTCTATTCTAACTTTTTAACATTAAGTTCATTGTAGTTATTAGGAAATAGCATTAAATGAATAATTACTTGATATATTGCCACTCAAAAAAGCTGGTCTGTATGACTGGGTTGAATAGATTCTTGACTTAATACTAAAGTCATAACAATTACTGTCGAAAAATAGTAGGCCTAGAGATCACAATCTTAATTTTATGAGAATATTAAATTAAATTTGTTGTTCAGTACTTCACTTAAAAAATTTCAAGGGCAGTAGAAAGGATTTTCTTTTGACAGTCTTACTAAAATATAAAATTTGTAACACTAATGTCACCGAAGAATTAAAAAGTTATAGACAACTATAAGTAATAATATAAATAACATAAATCATAAAAAATATATCATAAATTGATAAATTGCTTAAGTTTTTAAATCAAACATAAATATTCAGGCCATACAAAAATAGGGGAATAAGTTAAGTGGGAAATATTGTTTAAGGTACATTGAGAGGTACAGTAGTAATGATAAATATTCTTTTGGGTACCAGTACCGTACATTGAGAGCTCCGGTAATGATGAGAAATATTTTTTGGGTACGTGGAGAGGTACAGTAGTCGTGAGAAAATGCAAGACACTGAATGTATTAGTTTTAAAAAGATTGACCATTTTTGTGATGAAGAAATGATGTCATAGGACTAGCTTTATACCTTGCCATCTCAAATATATCTGACTTGATTTACATAAGATAAACAAAACTTAGGACTTAGTATATAATTATAATTCATAAAAATATATGGAAATATAGGTCAAAATGCCTTCTTCATTAACATCAGAATGTAAATATTTAATCTAAGGAAATGAGCTAAACCAAGTATGCGAAAATCTGAATAAAAGGATGCAACAAAAAACGAAACGTGTTGACAAGAATACTCCTTCAGTAAACAAACTACAATAAATAAAATATATAATAAAAATAAACATTTAGATTCAATGTGGTATCCTAGAGGACAGCAAGCGGACTGTAAAATAAATCCTTTATCATTAATTTTTGAAGTTTTTTGTTCTGTTTAGTAAGCCCTGGAATCTATAAAACAAAGCTTCAAAATTTAGTTGCCCAAAAGATTATTGAGGCCATGGGCTTACGTCTAGTTAGCCTATAATCTGACCCTTTCAAAAATACAGAATACACAATATAAAACTAGACAAGCAAGTTAATATTTCTCTATTTACAGATTGTTTCTGTCAACACATTGGATGATTTCCTTGTTTCTATCAACACACTGGATGATTTCCCTGTATCTATCAATACACTGGATGATTTCTCTGTTTCTATAAACACTTTGGATGATTGCCCTGTTTCTATCAACACATTGGATGATTTCCTCCAAGAAGTGATCCGATAGAAAACAATTTCTCTTGATTTCATGGTTCATTGACCCAGGTACTGAATATCTATTAAGTAAATGTATTTCCAGTTTTTAGTTAGTTTTATTTTACATGAGTTTTTTTAATTGCTCCCAAATGATACTCAGTTTGAACGAGTGAGAAATAAAGACAAAAATATGCCATAATATATTGGAAACTTAACAAATATAGATAGTAACATATTTTTAATAATATTCTCAATTTTAATTTTGGTCATCAGAAATGAGATGCATCCACAATTAGGTACACCTAAGATTCTTCTTGTGTAACACTAAGATACTTCATCCATGATTGGGTACAACTGAGGTACTACAATCATTTGGTACCATACAACTGAGACTGAGATGCATTCATGATGGTGTACCACTAAGTGTGACTAAGATGATACATCCATAATTGGCTACCACTGAGATACTACATCCATGATTGGAGTACAATTGATATACATCCATGAGTGAATACCACTGAGATACTAAATCCATCATTGGGGTAAAAATGATATACATCCATGATTGGGGTAAAATTGATACATCCATGATTGGGGTAAAATTGATACATCCATGATTGGGGTACAATTGATACATCCATGATTGGGGTACAATTGATATACATCCATGATTAGGGTACAATTGATATACATCCATGACTAGGTACCACTGTGATACTACATCCATGATTTGGTACAGCTGAGATTCATCTGATTGTGTAACACTGAGATACTGCATCCATGATTGGGTTCTGTACAACTGAGATACATCCATGATTGTGTAACACTGAGATAATACGTCCATGTTGGGTACAACAGAGATACATCCATGATTGGGTATAACAGAGATACATCCATGATTGGGTATAACAACAGAGATACATCCATGATTGGGTATAACAACAGAGATACATCCATGATTGGATACAACTGAGATACATCCATGATTGGGTACCACAAAGATTTCTTTTCTCTGTAACACTAACAGAGACACTCCCGAATAGGTAATTCTTTATCTTTTATTAAGACTCCTTGACTTCCAAAATTTCAACATTGGACAACAGATAGTGTTTCCTTCCTGAACATTTGACCACCAGCGGTGCCAATAACATGAACATTTGACCACCAGCGGTGCCAACAACTTGAACCATTATTTTTATTGTTGATAGTTTTTACTTAACTGAATAAAGTGCCAACCCCTTCAAGATGTTCAATAAATGTGTGTATGAACTTGTTAACCGATATCTAAATTTTTTTCATGATTTTGTAAAGATTTTATTGAAAATTATAATTGTTTCCTTAAATGTTATAATTTGAATCTCACTTTTCATGTATTTGAAATTTGATTTTGTAGCAGACCTGTTTACTATGTACGATTTTGAGGTGTAAACATTATATAGACTGTATGTTTATTTTTTTTTACTATAAATATAAGGTATTTAACAATTTTGTGATGATAAGTGTGCGATTTTAAGAGTTTGAGGGTAAACAGGTCTGTTGTAGGCATAAGACTTTGTAGATCTATGTTGTCTAGTATTAGTAAAGGATGTATACAGTGTTGGTCATCAAATGTACCCGGTGTTAGATGGTGTAGTTTTAAAGGTACATTCACACTGCAGATTTGTTACATGGATTCTCAACTTTCTGTGACTACAAGCTGGCAAGTTACATAAACAGTCCCATCATATTTTGTTCAGTGCTCAACAAATCTTGTTTAAAAGGCAAGAATCCTAGTAACTATTTGGTAGTGTGAACGTACTTTAAGACTTTGAACATATACCATTGTAAATATGTTGTCTAGAATCAGTTAAGGATGTGTGATATTGTATATTGCTGGTCATCAAATGATGAGACTCCAATTGTGCACAAATACGGTTTAATTATTTGGCGACAAGCAATCAATAACAGGGGCAATGCAGAATTATGATCTCAAAGTCCCCCATGTGATAAGCGTACAAATGTCTATTGTACAAAAACTAAACACCATCCATGTGAATTCATTGTAAATATTTTTTTTGCGAGATCTTAAGATGATGGTGGTGTTAGGCAAAGAGCAAATGTTAATAAATAATGGATGATTTGTATTTTACAGGAAAAGTATGAAATCCAGGCATTCTATAGATTGACTGTTGAGATATCCAGGCATTCTATAGATTTGACTGTTGAGATATCCAGCAGTAATGTCTATAGCGTTAGTGCCTGGACTTTTTATAAACAAATAAACATTTAAATTGAAGTAGATCTTATAGAATGACTGGATTTCACACTTTTCCTGTAGCATGTGTAAAAGGAGGGCTTGGTGCCTACATTTTTTAGGTAGCTTGGATTTCACCAAGTCCTTAAGTTACCAAACTCACCATCAATTTTAACATAATTTTAACATGTTGCTTTTGTAAAGATAACTCACTGTATATCACCAGGAGTATTCATGTTTTCATCTCTTTGGAGATAGTCTCGCAGGAATAATTTTTGTTTTTCTCCCCCTAAAATAAAGAGCATTCATGTTTTCATTTTTCTTTCATTCAATAAATAAATTTCAAAAATTTTTTATTCGTTACAACACTGTTTTTATTCTTTATTCTATTTATCTTCTACTTTTCCCTCATAATATGTCTTTTATTTTAAACATCTTTTTCTCTCACATACAATTAGTTAAGCACCATCTATTTATTGAAGCAATGTACATCTTTCCCTCACATTCACATACAATAATAAGCACCATTTATTTATTAAATCAATGTCACATATTCTGTTTTCTTCCTACTCTTTGCCTTGAATTGCTCGCGCCAACTGAAGAAGATTTGAGTCTTCCCTCATAGTTTTTGTCTTCAATCCTTGAACGCCATCTGAAAATAAAAGAAATATTTATCAAGTAAGATTTGTTATCAGTAAAATAACCTCTCCTTATCTATGCCCATCTTTCCCAAATGCATAAATCATTAATTACTACCATACTTAC
Organism: Lymnaea stagnalis; assembly: GCA_964033795.1. Taxonomy (NCBI): domain Eukaryota; kingdom Metazoa; phylum Mollusca; class Gastropoda; family Lymnaeidae; genus Lymnaea; species Lymnaea stagnalis. The sequence continues at coordinate 830,960 of CAXITT010000170.1, forward strand.
AGCTAAGAGAACGATTTGGTTTAAATCTATGAGTCATTTTCAATTATTTTATGTAAATCAAGTCATTATAATATGATACAAATAAATTCAAGCATATGAAGGACTCAAGGGAAAAACCAGTGATGTCAGGTTTTGAGAAAATTGAATTTAAAGTTTGAAAATTCCTCATAAAGGTATGAAAATATCTACATATTTATTTATTGACTAAGCTACTTTTTCAGTTGGACCTATGTATCATATTATTCTATTAATTGGAATGTAGCCACAAGGGATATAACATAGAAATTTTGAAAAACTGACATCACTGGTTTTTTCCCTTGAACCCTTCATATGTTTAATCACATTTATCTTAGAATCTCTTCTTTTTGTTACGTTGTTAAATACAGTGAAATTACAATAAATATTTTGATTAAGCTCAAGTTACATTATTTATAATAATTAAATGAGAACTTTATTTCAATTGGCAAATCACAAGCTTTTCAATTTCCTTCAGTGACTTTACTGATAATATCCCACACCAATGACAGTTTATGGGTTCATACGCTAAACTCATTTCTAATATTATAAAGTCTGATACATATCTACAATCACAGGATCACCAATGATCCCTTTACATAAGAAAATATGGTAATTCAATCAGATGATTTTATCAGTCATGCACAACTTTTTAACTCTCGTAAAATAACCAAAGTTAGAATATAAATACATTTGGATTACTTCATTAACATGAGCAGTGGTAATATCAGGTCAACTTTTCTCTCCCATTAGTTTAATAGGTTTACTGTCGGTTTTGTTAGGGTCCAAGTTTCACTTGCTTATATCTTTTTACTTATGAAAATTTTCTGACTACTGAAGTGTTCCCTATTTCCTGCCGATATTCTTTCTTCGATATTATTTCTGTTAGTAATTCATTTCTTTCATTTAATAAAGATCCTAGGTATTTGAATTGATTTACCTTTTCAAGTGTTTTTTAATTTTATTTGAGTTTTTAATTTTTAAACTAGAAATTTTTGTAGTACGGGTGGGTCACAACAACATGAGGAACAGTATTAAAGAGTTGTAGCATTAGGACAGTTGAGAACCCCTTTTATAACTCTAACCAATTTTAGATTAAATAGCATGTATGACGGTGAGTCTCCTTGCTTAGGCCTCGTCTAATCTGAAATTCCTTTGAATATTCTCCCTTAACCTCATAATCAAACGTTTTTTTCAGTTATTTTATGAATCAGTCTTATAAAGATATTTTCTTTTCTGGTTTTGGTTATGTTCGCTGCTGCATCCATGTACTGGCATCTGTGCAACGGTTGGGGTATGATGTTGCTATTCTAACAGCTCCTAGCTAATGCCAGGGCAGCCTTTCGACCGAAAGTCGAGTTCACAGTGACATTGTGCGTGGGAAGAAGGATCGTTTATACTGCACTGAGGCACTTTGAAGCATTAGCTATTTTTTCGAGTGTAATTGTTTAGCTTCTGTGGGGTGAGGTACGTGCCTGCTGGGATGGCCCGCACCAGTCCCATGACCACTTTATATAAGAATATCGGAGAGGAGTGGTGGATTTGTCGCGGTACGTTGAATTGCGTTGAATTCGCTCCATCTTGTCCATGTCTTGCTTAAGGTGTGGGTCCCAGATGATCGCAACATATTCTAGTAGTGGATGGACGAGTGAGAGATAGGCATTTCGTTTGCAGGAAGTTGGGCCATAATGCTTGTTGGAGAATTGTCTCCTTTAGCCTTTAGTGAGTACATATAGGTTGATGTTTTTTTTTCTTGAGATGGTCATTATGTATTATTTGGTTTCATTAAATTTCATGCCCCAATTGTCCGCTCAATTCATAAGGCACTTCAAATCTGTTTGGAGGTGGTTGTGGTCATCGTAGCCGTTTATCTCTCTGTAGACAACACAGTCATCTGCAAACAACCTCACTTGAGATGTTTATGTGACACAGGAGAAGAAGGGGGCCCAGCACTGTGCCTTGTGGAACTAGTGAGTCTGATCGGACACAGTCTACCACTACTTGCAAGGTACGTTGTGTTAGGAATGTTGAGAACCAGGAGTGAAGGTTGAAGATAATGCCATAGTGGTGGAGCTTATTTAGAAGAAGGCTGTGTGGAACAGTGTCAAAGGCCTTTGAGAAGTCGAGAATAGCCATGTCAACCTGGTTTTGATGCTGTCATATGCCAAAAGAGTTCATGTACTGGGATATTATGTTTGTAACATTTCTCTAATAGGCATCTGATCAGTCGCTCTGTTTTGTCTGAATCCTCATTGGAAGTCACCTAGTATTTCTTCAGTGAAAGGCTGTAGCCTTTTGGCAACTACTTTTGTCAGTATTTTGTATGTAACATTTAATAGGGAAATACCTTTGTAGTTTGTTTAGTGGGGTTATTAGTGCTGTTTGCCATTCTGTTGGAATTTTCTCTTCTTGACAAATTTTAGTTATAAGTTCTGCTGTGATGAGATCTTCTCCAGGGGCTTTGTGGTTTTTCTTAGAATTGATTACGATAGTGGGGTTATTAGTGCTGTTTGCCATTCTGTTGGAATTTTCTCTTCTTGACAAATTTTAGTTATAAGTTCTGCTGTGATGAGATCTTCTCCAGGGGCTTTGTGGTTTTTCTTAGAATTGATTACGTCTGAAGTTTCTTCTAGAGTTGACTAGTTTATTAAAGGGTCTGGTCCTCCATTTGGTGGTTGATAATCTTCATCTTGTCTATTGTCTGCACTTATGTCCTCAAAATTTCCATTCTGGCTCTCACATATTTGTGGTCTGGCTTGGTATCCATTCTTTTCATCTGTTATCTTTATTTACATTGCTCTGATGTTTCCCTCCCTTGATAAGTCTTTTTCATTTAGCTTTTCCCATGTCCTCTTTTTCTTCCTACACATTTTTATGGCTTTCCTCTGGCTTTGTTCCTTTCTTCAACAGTATGTCTGCATTCATGATCAAATCAGCCTACTCTGTTGTTTGATTGCTGCAATCCTCCTACTTTTTCTGATGTTTTCACAGCATTTTTTTAACACAATCCCACTGTTCATTTATGTTGTTTTCCCTGTTTTCTCCTGTGATGCTTCTACTTGTTACACCATTTTTGGAAAGTTTTTGGTGATCACTTTTCTCTTTGAATTTGGCCATTGTGAATAATGCTTATTCTCTGCTTATATTTAACCCTTACAAGTAGATGGTCAGAGTTTGCATCTGCTCCTTGATAGCTTCTTACATCTAGTATGTCTAGTCTGATCCTTAAAACCATTATTAAAACGTGGGTAATTCAATCTGTTCAGTTCCAACTAACTTTATGTATGTATATTTTTGAGTGGAAACTTGGTGCTGCTAACTGACATCTCTTTTATTGAAGCAAAGTCTATGAGTCGGATCCCATTGTCATTGGATTCTTTATGCAGACTTTACCTTGCCAATAGTTGGCATTGAAGTCAGCAGGCTACGGTGACCATGGGGACTTTCATGAAATTTTTCAGATATTATAATTAAAAGGTTATCCTCTAAATCAGCGGTTCCCAACCTGTGGGTCCCTACACCCTTGCGCGACCCTTTCATGGAGGTCACCTAAGACCATTTGAAAAGACTCATTTTCATTGCAGACGGTCTTAGAAACCGATTGATTTGGTCCGGCTAAAAAACCTGAAATGCCTGAAATTTTCATTATGATTGGAGACGAATTTGTTTCGAAGCCGAGTGCAATTTTCATATCTAACAACACTGTTCGTAGAAAAACAGATGACATGTCTATTGATATTCTTGATCAGGTAATCCAGGAAATTAAATCTGCTCCACTTCCAAAATTTAGTATCCAGTTACTAGTTTACGTGAGGTGACTTTAATGATGGTGTACTAGTTTACCTGAGGTGACTTTAAGATTAATTTCTTTTCTGCACGTGATGTATTTGACCAATATCTCTTGGAAAAGGTTTGGGTTGTTTGCAAAGATGGTGCTCTTGCACTTGCCAGAAGTCCATTCACAGTCAAAGTTGAAGATTTTCCTCAGTCGCTGTAATTTCCACAAAAATTGCTCAGTACAGGATTTTCCTGGATTGACAGCGATACAGCAAGAAATGATTTCTCTACAATGCCAGTTACAAAATTCCGGATCAAGTTTTTGCAGTCATACCATTTTCTGTCTGAGAGTTGCGCTTTCCTCTTCCTTTCCAACAACATATCTTCGTGAAACAGGGTTTTCCAGCTTGTTGGTAATCAAGCCTAAAAATAGAAGTAGACTTGTGGAAGATCATCTTCGTTGTGCTCGTGCAAAGACAGTTCTGAGCATTTCTGATTAGGTAAGAAAGAGACAATCT
>CAXITT010000170.1:835739-869874 GCA_964033795.1 Lymnaea stagnalis
TTTCCTATACATTTACTATTTGCTATACCCAGGTGGCCCAACTTATCACGCTCATTCATTTCATAGTAAAAGTTCACATACCTTATTGTCCAAAGTTGTCATTTAATGGATTGATTTCTCTGAGATGGAAGATCATTAGAACATGTCTTGTTGAGGTGTGGTTTCTCTCGACTATTCATCTTGTGATTGCTCTTGAACATTCATTCCTGTTGAAGAATGATTACAGCTCATGATGAAGGAATGCTTAATAAATTTAGCATGTGTATTAGTATTAGAGAGGTAGCGAAGGAGGGGGCAGGGGGGACAGGTGTCCCGGGCGCCAAAATGTGCTTTGATATTATTTTATTGATAAAAATAACGGGCTTGAGAGTTGAAAAAAAGAAAAGGGGGCGCTTTAAAATGAACGTTGTCCCTGGGCCCAAATCTTGTCCCCAGGCGCCAAGTGGTTCTCAAACTTATTCAAATAAAGTTAAACTTTAAGCTAAGGAGGGCTGTTAGTTTTGACCAATGATTATAATTATTGTTAAGATATTGTACACCCCCAACCACTTACAGCAGTTCTTCACAACAATTTTTGCCCCACTCCCCATCTGAACACCCAAAATAGGTTTCATATCACCACCTCCCATATTCCCTCATAGAAAAAGCATTAAAAAGGTATGGGTTATTTCATCAAATTTGAGGCATGCTAAGGTCTCAGTAAAGTGTAGTGACCTTGAAAAAGTGTCCCATCTAACATTAATTAAATGCGCCCCCTCCCCCAAAACATTTCCAAACCCTTTTCATGATAACAGTAAATAAATTTTGTTAAGATTCTTCATTTCTACTCAACTAATACTGTGATATTTACTTTTTAGCCCTATTATTAGCTTTCTTCGTGGTAGGATAAAATTCGTAAATGGTTATAAAAAATAGAATGCATTATTTATGTTTTAACTTAAACTAATTTTTATTTATAAAATTATTGTTATATTATTATTTTTCAGTTAGCCCAATGTCAAATGTAAACAATGCTGTATCCATGGCTATTATTTTGTAGACAATCAGCTGAGTTCCCTTTTCATTAAGTCTTTTTATTTAGATTGTAAATTTTGTGTTTGAGCTAAATTAATTAAATTTAAATATATTTTGACAGCATCTATGATGGGCAGATGTCGATGAGCATGACTATGATGACAATGACTGTGGGACTCAAAGTGGATTTGTGCATTTAGACCAGACATAAAAAGCATACTGCTTACTAATGAATGTTTAAACAAGAGAGATATAAGGAGATTTCAAAAGCAAATAGACTTTTTTCAAACTCTAATTTACTGCAAATTTGGCTGCATATATTTGTTAGTACGCAATGTGCAGGACAATGAACCAAAGAAACTTTCTGTTTTATAAAATTGGTATAACTTCATTGAAGAGTTTTATCAACCAAGAGGATTTATTAAGAATACAGTACTTATTTAAGTACTTATTTTACAAGACTGTGGTCCAGAGAATCATTATTTGATGAAATATGACTAAGGACAGATTCATGGCCATTCTGAGTTCCCAAAAAGTTTCTGATACTGAAAATAAAGGAGACAAGCTGTGCAAAATTGGAGACTCTTAAGTGCAAAATAAAAAGAACTGTATCAGCATCATGAAAATGTAGCAATTAATAACACTTCTGGAAACATAGGACATTATGACATTTAGGCTGCGTTCTCTCCCCTGTACTGTATACAATATATACCAATGTTATTAAAAGTTCAAGTGACACGTTGCAATCTTAAAATTTGCTGATGCTGCCACCATCATTGGCTTACTATCTGAAGGAGAAGGCTTATTCCGCAACTTAGTAACAAGCTTTATCAATTGGTGCGATGAAAATTTTCTCCCGCTGAATGTCTCAAAAACAAAGTACAGGTTGTTGATTTCAGGAGGGAGGAAAACCAGATTACAGATCTCTATATAAATAATCAAAGTGGAGAGAAAGTAGATGCATATAAGTACTTAGGTGTCACCATTAATAATAAGCTAACATGGCAGGAGCACGGCCAAATGCTGTATAAGAAATTCAGAAAGCCTGTTCTTCCTCAAAAAACTGTACAATTTCGGCGTAAACTTATTCTACAGTTCAACAATTGGAAGCCTGCTCAATTTCAGTATTACCTGCTGGTGTGGGGATTCAACGTCTGATATTAAACACCACATAAACCAACTTATCAAGAAAGCTAGGAAAATAACACAAACTAAACATCTTTCACTGGAAGAACTATTTGAAGAAATATGTTATTGTAAAATTAAACACATTTTGGATGATACAACCCACCCTCTTCATCACAGATACTTAGGATTGGCCCGTTCGATACGAATTCTTTCCATCACGGCAAGGACTGAAATATACAAAAATTCTTTTGTTCCCTAATCTGTTCGAATTTACCAGCGTGGTCCCCCTTAAGTCACAAATCTTAATAAGAACTAATAAATCCCTGATATGGCTAAGAGAACTCACTGAATGGCTGCTAGTGAAAAATTTATTACAAATGTCTTTTGTTCAAATTGTTTTTTATATGTGCTGAAATTGTACAATGCAATCATAAAACATTTCTATATGTTTGGATCAATAACAGAATCTTATCATATCTTTGACAATGTACCTGTTACTTAGTCTGACATTTTTACATGTGCGCTGCAACATGACAATAACAAACAAAATTTAAATTGCATTTCCAAAACAAGGGTAAAAGGGTCAGAGTATATATCAGATCCTTTGTTTGTGAAACATTTTTATGTTTTAATAAAGAAAGAAATTGTTTTACAAGAATGTATATCCATCATCTGGATGACCAATTAGATAATCTCATCGATATCTCTGATATAAAATAAAAAATAAAAATGTACCTTTTTTCTTAGCTTTTATTTAATTCTTACTAATAATTTTTTAAGTGATAATTACATGCATATGTTTGAAACTTATTTTATTTTAAATTATAATTGTGACTTTTTGTGACATTATTTCCTTGATTGATACGTTGTCCACAAAGTGAGACTATGCTTTTGAAAAATGAATATTTGTTGTAGTATTAGTAGTATTGAGTATATGGTAATAAAATATAAATTTAACTAATATAATTGGAAACAATTCTTTTTCCCTTCTTTGTAAAGCTGTGATGCTATATTTTTTGTCGACTCAAAAATGTTTTGTTTTGCCTAAAAATAATAATAAATAAATTTTGGAAAGTATATTTTGAACAAACACCTAATATCAATTACAGAGCATCACCTAATATCAATATAAGAGCATGCAATTACCTTTAGCTACAAAATTACACCTATGAGACACTTTGATAGTTAGTTGTAATATCAACAAATTGAAAAATCTGCTGTTTTTTTGAGAGTTAATAACTGCAGTAACTACAGTAAATTAAGATTTAGAACATGCTCAAAATTGATGATTATTTATGAGGAGCCGTGTTGAATGACATACTTTATAATTTTTTTGCTTTTTATTCACTTGCATTGGAACAAATGATTTACACTAATTTTACAAGTTAGAAGAGAAAGGTGATTTTATGATGAATTATGATATTGTAGGTTTACATAATTAATCTATTCGACAAAATCTCTTTGGTTAATGGAATTGTTTTCCAATGTGGTGCGTACAACCCACCTTATGTACACACCCACCATAATGCATACACATCACAAGGTGACACCCAACTTGGTGCAGTTTGAAGATTAGAGAGAGCAAGACAAGTAAAAAAATATTAAAAATGGTAGCAATCAGGTTAGGTAAAAGGAACTGTGCAAACCTGAAAAAAGATGCATTGTTACGCTGCATCCCCCTTTCAAAAAAATAAAAAAAAATAGTCGTATTTTTTTCTAAGACTGGCTAAACACCCCCCCCCCCCCCCCCGGCCCAGATTAAACAAGATTTTTGGAAATACATGGGAGTGCTGTGAAAAATTTTAAAAGAAATTTAAGCTATACCGTGTTATATGTTTTACAAAGGCAAATGTATATGATGGACAGTGACGACCAGCACAAACTGTAAACAACTTCTTCAAATCACTACAGTCGAAACTTTAACATGTTTTTAGGTTTTCATTCTAAAATATAGCATATTCTATAATAAGGGAAGATAAAAATGTTTTAATTATCACATTTTTTTTGTATAAAATAAAATTGCTTTCAATTAAGACATGGATTTGTTTATTCATGCATACAGCACAACTAGCAGCATTTATTAGGAATCCTGTCAGTGATCAGCATTATAGATAAGGAACTGATCACAGAAAAGGTACTAGAAGGGCACAACAATTTGAAGGGATGCTATATCGCTTTTATGGTGGAGCAAATGAGGATTACAAACTACCACAAGAACTGTACCCTTTGGGCAGCCAACCAACTAAGAAACAAAAAGCGTGATCTTTACCATGAAAGATAATAAAGCCCCAGGAACCGACCTTATCACTGTGGAACTTATAAAACTAAGTGAAAACGAACGCATAGACAAATATAGAGCTTCATATCAAGAATTTGGCAGGAAGAAGAGAAATGGCAAATAAAAAAGGGTACTGCGCTCAATTCACATGAGAGGATCTAAACTGGAATGCTCAAATTACAGAGGAATCTTCCTAATTAATGTAACCTACAAAATCATCCTACAAATAGCAAGAAAACTGAAAAGGTTTACTGAACATATTCTAGCTGACTATCAATTTGAATTCAGACAGAATAGACCCACCACTGATCACATTTTGACCACCAGATGTCTCCAGAAGAAATGCTAAGAATACAACATCCCCATACACCAACCATATGTGGACTACACAACAGCTTAGACAGGAAATATCTGCAAAGTGCACTATAGAAACTTAGAGTTTCTAACTATAGAAACTCAGGGTTTCTACTCAGGGTTTCTAACATACTTACCTGGTTTATACATGACGATGGCTACCTCCAAAAAAGAATCAAAGTACAGGAAGAGTACTTGAGGAACTTTCATATTAATCAGGGCCACTGAGTCAAGGACACTCACTGGCATGTATCCTATTTAACATCCCTTTAGAAAGCGTTATGAGAAACATGCATGTGCGCACCAAATGAACTATCACAAACAACTTCCAGAGAAACATACATGTGAGCACAGGATGAACTATCACAAACAATGTATCAGAATCTCAACCATCAGGACACCAACCAACTTTAAAAAGCCCAACCAGTGCAGTACCTGGCATATGCAGACAACATAGCTTTACCGGGGAGAAGCAGCATTGATATAATTTAAACATTCCATGAATTAGAAGAGTTACTTCTAAAGGTAAATGAAGGGAATACAAAGTGTATGTTAATGTCACGTATCAGACACACAAGTGACAAAATCAAAGTAAACAAGCACACCAGAGAGACAGATGAAACAATGACAGAGATGAAAGAAAGGATAAAAGCAGGCCATTCTTCTTATTTCGGCCTACACGAGCTACAACTAGGAAGCAGAAATCTCTCAAGGAAAACTACGATGGCCCTGTACATAAGACCAGTGGTAATGCAAAACAGCCAGACAAAAGAAGAGAATCTGTTCAATACCTGGAAAATCCTCAGAAAAATATACAGTCCAGTGTTAGATAATGATGGATGGGTATATATATCCCCTGGGGCTCTGGTTGACAAGTTTGTAGTGGCTTGCTGGCTAAAGAGGTGCTGCCCCCTAGCGCTAGACTGGGACCAAAACCACCATTATTGCGTGAGCCTGTGCTGGCAGACAAAGAGCGTGCATAGTATCTGCCGAAAATGGAAGCACTTAAAGGGCTACCAGCTGTGGAAAATCTACAGCTGGAAATAAAACGGCAGAAACAGGGTAGGGAGCATGATTACATGTTGCCCTTTAAGGATACGAGGCATGAGGTGGGTAGTGGCAACTCATGCCAATGGTTCTATTTACATAGCAGTTAAAGTAGTTGTACCTAGGCAACCGTTTCATCCCAGCTGCTTCGTAAATTAGTTTCAAGGTAGAAACCCACTGTAGAAATCTGTATCCAACAGCGTTGGGCGTTCCCAGGGATGGGCAGGGTAAGATTTTAGGATGTAAATACACCATCCCGACTCCTGATGCTGTGAGAGACGCGTCACCGGCCTACAGGATGTCCTTGTGCTGGGGTGACCTCCACTGGTACTCAATGGAGTGAGTGCGCGCTGGGGCTGTCCTGGCAAAGGGAAATCTCCAACGTTCCGCTTCCCAGCCCGATAACTCAGGCTTGGGGAGTGAGGGTGTGTGTGCTTTGGGGAGAGCATAAAGAGCTAATGTATTAGCTCGACAGCCCGCTGATGCAATTTCCTAATGAACATTTTCAGTACCAAAACCATCTGTAGTTGCTGCAATTTAAAGGTGCAGGCTGCTTTGGGCAAGAAACCTTGAGAGGATATTAGATTGTAGAGCAGCAAAAGTGATCTACAGACAGAAGCCTAGGGGTTAACGGCTCATCCATTGACCAAGATTGATATGGATTGAGTTGTAAAGGACTCAAATCACCTGGAAGGTGTAAAGTCATGGATCAACTTAAAAGGGAGGATGTTGTAGAGCAGATGAGCAGACCAGGCACCTATGATGGGCTGTAGCACCTATGATGATGATGTCTGAATGGAAGGATGTGGCGAAACAGGTCAGGGCCCTACTAATGATCAGCATTAACAAATTGATCTGTTTATCCATCTCTATTTCTCCCATTTAGCGGCATACTTATTATTATAATTATTTAATTTTTGGATGATGTTTAAGAATGATCAACACATGATTACATGATTAAGTCTAGACATGGCTATAAATAAAAAATCAGCATGTACTGTAGTTCCCTATTAAAAGGCCTATTTACACAAAAAATATTTCAATGGTATAAGTGGGCCTTTCAGTCGTCACAGGAGGTTTTCATTAGGTACATTGATTCTATTATAGAAAACAATAAGATTGTGTCTGTGTGTGAGCATATGACTGATTCTGTTCAGTGTCATTACAGTATATATATGTAGAAAAGTGAAGTGAGTCGCTGTTATACATAATGTTTAATAGTTTTAAGTCTTTTTAATAAGCAATTATTTGTAAGGTTTCAATGAAAACCTTTAAAATAATTTCCCAGCCAAAACTGAAAGAGTACACTAATAAGATTACACACTTTTCAGGGTTTTCCTGGCCAAAACTAAGATTGTGGTTGACTTATGATCCATTGGGAATAAATTTCAAAGATCCCAATAATGGCAAGTTACCTCAAGATATTTACCCAGTGTGATAAATCAAGCATCAAGTTAAAATGTAAAAAAATAAAACAACAAATTTTTTTTTTTTCAAATTAGTGGCATACATAATGAAAAATAAATAGAACAAAAAGTACTGTATTTACCTGAAGTAAAATGTTGACCAGTCATTTTCCTGGCATGTCTCCTCCTGCACATTCATCATAAGAGCAGCTGTGAATTCTGGCAGTGATGGGGGTCTTCAAGTGATCTCTGTGAAAACAACAACTTTAACCTGGAAGTAAAATAATACATTAATTAGTAGAAGACAGAAACTTTATTATATTAGAGCGCAAGCTTGCATTAATATGAAGACAATATCCTATGAACAATTTTAACCTGAAAGTTACCATCATAAAAAGTACCAAAAAAATTAATCACACACTTGGTGTAATCATTGCTTTTACACCAGCCATGTTTGCATGGGTGTTTCGACAAAAAATTCCTGGTTCTCTAAGGGAAAGTTGAATAGCTTTGTTTATTTAATCTATTAAATAGTTAAAGTCCAAACACTATTGGAATTAGGGAGGTGGTGTTAAATGAACAAAAGAAAACCTTCAAAATGGTCACGTCAAGCTCAGTGCAAGATTTTAACTACAACTGCATTACAGTAGTGAATCTTTAAAAATTTAAATAAGATTTTTTGTCACAGATCAATGGTAATATAATTCTAACCTGCAAGATGTAACTCTTGATTATTACTACTATGATTTTAACCAAAAAAATGTATGCTATAGCGACAGATGAATCTAAATATAAGAAGCAATCCATCTAAATAGCTCTTTTGCATTTTTTAATTATTTCTTTTACAGCAAAAATGCACTCAATATGTCAGAAGGAAATTTAGATTTTTTAGGGATTTTTATCTAATTTTAACTAAATTAGGAATGTGCAAGACTTTACCCTAACCTAATCAGTGAAACTAACTATTGCAATACAGTCTTTTGATATTTCTTACATGCACTAGCAGGATTTATCTTTATATAAAGTGCATTCAAAGGATCAAGATACTAATATTTATTATTGGAAGGGGGATTAGGATGATGCTAGGTGTTAAGAGAAAATGTAAAGATGTGCGTTTATTATGGCATGTAATTGACTAGGACAGAGGCTCCCAGACTGTGTCCTGCTGCAACCTGAAGTGTTAAAAAATTCATGGACTTAATGCAAGCCATTTATAATTAAGTTGGTATTTTTCACTAGTTCTCCAACCTACTTGGTACTCTGACTCTGTTCTTATTAAAGTAGCAGTTGGTTTTGTGCAGCGTCTATGCTGTATCAATTAAATATTGTTTTGATAGAGTCAAGTGAAGTTATTGAGGTATGTTCTTGTATAAGTATAAGGTTTCAAAAATGGATTAGATTGTTTAAAAAGTGCTATTTTACAAGCAAAATTGAAAAGACGTGGGTGCAGCAAAGGTGCTGTGACTCCAAAACGCTTGGGAAACTCTGGACTAGGATATTTGAAATTCATGTACTAGCAGCACTGCTGGTAGGAGAGCTGGTCACCCAAAAGCTTTTTCGTTAACCCTCTTGGGACGTAACCCTCTTGATCTCTCGCTGTCTAGCAGTGAATCTGACACTGACGAAAACAATCAGGAAAGTAATGAAGACAATCAAAATGATTATATTTACGATAATGTCGTGAATCCTTGGATTAGAGGTTCTGAATTGGATAGAGATGACCCTTATGAATTTTTAGAAAAAATAGAACCTTTAAATATGCCTCATGAGATAAGCACCCCATTTGAGTACTTATGCTAATTTTTACACAATATATCATTAAAATGTTTGTGAGAGAGAATAAACTAATAAGTATGCCGACAACTTTCTCAGTAACACACAGCTCAAATAAACCATAATTGGATGCACAATGGTGAAAAGGACCGCTCTGTCTGAAGCAACCGAAAAGTACCCCGAGGGCAGGAAAAGGAGTAGATCTCTGTGCCAGGAATGTCTAAAGGGCCTCCATGGGCCTTATTTCCCAAAACACATGTGTTAGGATCCATTCATGCTTCATCCATCAAAAAATTCACATTATTTAAACCGGTAAGTCATGTTTATTCTCAGTCGAAATCGACATGCAGAAAAAAATCATGTCGTGTGAGTTTTGCCACAACAATTGGTCTTTGAAGGCATTTGTCAGGAGATTAGTGAATGTTTCATGTTTTGTGTACAAGATAGATCAGCAGCTACACATTACACTTATGCCGATAATCACAGCACACCCTGCTGGGCACAACAGCACACCCTGCTGGGCACAACAGCACACCCTGCAGGGCACAACAGTCATGTCAGATCAATGGAGAGCATATAATGCAATTGGTACCACTCCGGGATTGACTCATCAAAGGGTCATTCATTCTGTTAAGTTTTTGGATCCAAACTCAGGTGCCAATAGAGAAACAAGCCCCACAATGGCACACACAGACATATGCTCGATTTGTATATGTATATTCATGTTGACATGTGGCATCAACGTGTTGAAGTAAATGGTTTTTATGTCTTCAACGCCATTCTAGACGATATTGTTCAATTTTGGCCACTACAGTAGCGGAGGACCTTTAAAGAAGTAAGTATGTTTTTATTCAAAATAACATTTGTTTTATTGGAAGTGTGAAGTGTTTTAATGGAAATGTGAAATAATGTATAATAATTTTTGAATTAAAAGTTTTTTAGGCTAATTCAGATTGATCAGGTTTAGGGATACATTTTGGGTTCATGTTAGGTTTAGGGATACATTTTGGGTTCATGTTAGGTTTAGGGATACAATTAGGACATAAGTTCGTGGGTCACGATAACCAAGAAGGCGGCCGCGGGCTGATCTCTCCGAATTGTTTTTTATTCAAAAGAACATTTGTTTTATAGGAAGTGTGAATAATAATAATTTTTGCGGTGAATTAAAATTGGCTGATTCTTAGTTTTTGCCACATGACGTCATTGTGTGTTTATTAAATTTTTTAGCAGGAGTCATTCCCCTTTGTTTATTTATTTGTTAATTTTCATTGGATGAATATTTTAATAACCGGTTGGAACAAGATTTCATGTGAATAATTAACGAAGATTAAAAGAAAAGTTAAATTTTATGTTTTAAAAGTTAAATTTTATGTATTTTGGAAATGCTCAGAGTTTGGAAATGTTAGAATTTTGGAAATATTAAAGAAAAATAGAGAAATTAATTTTCTTATAGGGTACTTAAAAATTATGCGTATATGGAAAGGAGTGCTTAAACGTTACGTCACTTGTCTTCTTTGATGTACTCTCTGGGTGCCCGGCCGTAAGTTTGAAATTCGATAAAATTTGGTTTCTTTAAAGATAAAATCGTGGTAAATTTATGCAGAAAATGGAAGCTAAATTTAACGCCCGTTTTTTGGTTTCGTCTGGAAAGTCAGGGCGAAAGGAGTGTGATGGATTGGCTAATGAGTGATGGTCTTATTGCAGACCGGTACGAATGTCCTGTTTGTAAGAGGAGCATGAAATTGTGTGCAAGAGCGGGTGTTTCAGATGGGTTTGTGTGGAGATGTCGCGACACAATTCATGACAGTATGCGTAATTAAAGGAAGGATTCATGGTTTAGTGACAGCAGATTGACATTTAGTGAAATTCTATTATTGACACACTATTGGTTAAAAAACTGCCTTTGGGAAATATTGCGACAGAAGTGAGTGTTAATCGAAATACAATAACCGACTGGGTGAGCTTTTGCCACGAGGTATGTGCGGAAGCGTGTGTCTTGGCGAGTGAGAGCTTAGGCGGAGTGGTTAAAATTGTGGAGAAGATTGACAAATCCAAATTCGGCAAAAGAAAGTGTCATAGAGGCAAACGGGTAGAAGGAAAATGGGTGTTTGGTGGGATCGAAAGAGGGTCCAAGAAATCCTTTTTCAGGGTTGTTGAGAACCGCGGTAAAGACGTCCTCCTGGCAATAATTAAAGAATTTGTGCAGCCAGAGACAACATTCATTTCTGATTGTTGGAGGTCTTACCACTGTTTAGAGGACGAAGGGTTTCACCACCTTAGGGTGAACCATACAATTGAGTTCAAAAACCCTGAAACGGGCGCGCACACCAACACCATAGAGCACTTGGAGTGCAATAAAAATATCTATGCCCATGAGAACCTGTTATGGGGAGGAGAAGTTCGACACATATTTATATGAATATATGTGGCGACGTTCATGTGGCAATAAAGATCAGATGAGAGAATTTTTAAATGTAATAAAATTTGTATATCCTCCCAATTTACGAGATCTTGATTCGTAAAGAGTGAGTAAATTATAATTTGAAAATTGGAATTGTATTTCATTTTTCGGTTTTTGTATGTAAAATTTGGTTTGGGTAAGCCTGGGTTTGTAATTTCTTCTTCAGTTTAGACCCCACTCCCCGACTTTAAATACCAAATTCAGAAACAAATAAATTATCTTGGGAGGAGACAGAGAGACCCTCCTCAAAGCCTAAAGTCACAATTCATAACACATGGAGTTGACACACAAACTATGAAAATGAACAAAAACCAACAAAAAAATGGCCCACAATATTTATAAAGTACGAAATAATTAAAACCCAACTTACAGTTTCATGAAATACACTTAAACACACGGCTACACACTTTTATGAAAGGGAAAATTTTATTGTTTTTTTTTAAACATTTTTCAAAAATGTTAAAAAAAACAATTTTTTGACGATTTTTTCGCTTTTTTTCAGAAATATTTTTTTCCAATTTCTTAAAATTTTACATTTTCTTGAAACGCA
This sequence comes from Lymnaea stagnalis, assembly GCA_964033795.1. Taxonomy (NCBI): domain Eukaryota; kingdom Metazoa; phylum Mollusca; class Gastropoda; family Lymnaeidae; genus Lymnaea; species Lymnaea stagnalis. The sequence continues at coordinate 847,751 of CAXITT010000170.1, forward strand.
CTTTTACAAAATGCTATAAATTTGTGTGGTTTCCCTTTGGTAAAAATGCAGTTCAGGTGCGTATATTATTTTTGTTTGAATCCCTTATTTTCCAGTGTAAACTTATGTACATTCTTTATAAAAAGTATTTTAAAAGTAAAATACCATCTTTTAATTGGAATACAACAACAATATAAAAAAGTACATCTTTATGAATCTTTCGTGTTTTATGGAGCCGTTGTTGTAAATCAAGGATAACTCATCTGTCTTTAAAGATACTTTTTAAAAGTTGCCCAGTTGGATGAAACTAGTTAAAATAAATGATATATTTATTTTATAACTTTACTATCAACTATAACCGGAGTTGCCTGGTGCTGCATTCAGAAAAAAACATCTGCTACGTCCTTTAGTTCACATTAAAAGAAATGTCAACAACACTATAGTAAAAAAAAATAATAATTAATTTGTCTCTTATAAAAACACTTAAAATAACTTATGTAAACCTTTCGTTTTTCCCATTTTCCGATGGCACCCGGAAGGATCATGATTGGGATCCCGAACCCGATGTGATTCCGATAGAATCCTGGTCATGGTGGGATCCCGATCCCGGTAAGATACTGATCCCGGTGAGATCAGTTTCCGGTGGTATCCCAAACTAAATGAGACCCCAATCCGGTGGGATCCCGTTTAGTTGAGATTCCGATCCGGATAGGATTTTGATCAAAGTGAGATCCTGATCCCGTGGGATCCCGATCCAGTGGGTTACCGATCCCGGTGGGATACCGGTTGAGGTGAGATCCCGTTTCGGGTGATATGCAGATCCCGGTAATTATATGGAGCTCACATACTTGACATACGAACCCAGCTTACAAGCCACATTGCAATTGTTACGAGCGCCTTAGGAGAAATTCCAGTTGTAATAACGTTATTTGTTCCCCTACAAGGTGCGCGTATAAACCAAATACTGCACCATTAAAAATGCCCGCAGCATCAACAATTTTAGTTATTGTTTCTTGGTCGTCCTGCCATTTTAAACAAAATGATCCTACAACCAGCAATACCACAAAGTCAAAACGAGTCCGTCTTATAATATAAAAAAATAATCACTAGCCCTCACTTTACTCAGTGCAAATCAGTCACCATTAATAAGCGCATTTGCATACGAAAAAACCCCTGTTCATAATATCCATAGTGAGAGGGTTTTAGGGATGGTCGATGCCCAATTTAAAAGAGCCCCTAATGCTTCCACTGGTTTTGTTGATGCCAAGGTTAAAGCTCTGGTCAACAAAACCATGGATTGGTTATCGGGTAAACCAATTTTGGAACAAGAGAGGCTCGTTAATTTTGCTATTGGTGAAGCCAGGAAATCTAGGAAGGTGTTACAGGGTCGGGATAAGGATATGAAGGGTGTTAAGATAGCTCGTCAGATAGCGGTGGGACAGAAGAGGGACCAGGGAGAGAGGAATAAGTTGGAGAAGAAAGTTAGACCTTTATTAGAATCTGATCGAGGGTTTTGTGACGAGTTATTTCATGGTATATGTCAGAATGTTAAAGTTAAGCTGACCATGCTACTCTCGGGTAGAATGGACTGCCTTCCTATGAGAATTAGGCACATTAGGGAAGTTGATGGGGAAGAGAAGGAGTTTATTGGAGATTTAGTTGGATATGTTAAGAAATCTGGAAAATTGTTTTGTAAGTTGGTATTTTCTGACATAGATCATGAAGAAATAACATTGTCACATTTAGTTTCTGCTGTTATTTTGGGAGATTTTCATTTTGTTTAGTTGTGTTTTGATGAAATTTATTGGAATTTTCAGTTCGCTCATTGTACAATTTACTTGTTTATATTTTGTATACTTTCAGGTGGATTCACGTTTAATTTCTTAAGTTCTTATGGGAGATTTTCATTTTGTTTAATTGTGTTTTGATTAAATTTATTGGCTCATTGTAGAATTTAATTTTTATTATTTTGTGTACTTTCAGGTGGACAAGGATACAATCTTTCCTGTGGACCGTGGATTGCTACATTGCATTGGATGTTTTGTATTTAAATGCACCGGTACAATAATGATGATGAAGATTCATATATCTTTTATAAAATGTTCTGAATTATTGTTGTTGTATTTAAATACTTTATTAAATTTAGATTGTCTATTTGTACTGAAGATTTTATTGAATTAGCATTGTTAGTTAAAAAGTTGTGCTTAAAAATATACATCAAAATGTCGACAGATTACATGATATTTTAAAATTTTGTATAGCATGATTTTATTTGCTTATGCAATATTTGAATATTCTGTTACATTCGGATTGTCACAAACTATTTTTACTGAAAGTTTGATTGCAGTAGCTTCATTTGTTTAAAAGTTATGTATTTTAATGTAAAAATGTCTCGGCCACGGTTGCTTTTCATGAAATATTTTGTATAAAATTGCATAAATTTTTCTAATCTGTATTTTATTTATTTTAAATGTGCCTTACTTTTAGATGGTCATTATCTGTTTGTATTAAAATTTTTATAGCAATAGCTTTATTGGTTTAGTAATTGTGTCATTTTTTGTAAAATTAAATTTTTCGACAATCCACCCCATATGCTAATAAAATCATATTTTATCAAATATAATAAGTTAATTCACAATTCATGTGTTTTGTTTTTTTAAACATTGTATTTTAAATGTCTCCTCCAAATTTGAGAGCTCTAACTTTAATAAACAAAAAGATACAAGCAAAATAGTACACAAAGAGTAATAATGCGATCACAGTCTTAAAATTAAATACAAATCCGAATAGTGGGGAAAAATAAATCACTAAAAAATTCATAACTTTTCTCCTATAAGAGATAGAAAGGTTATGTTGGTGTCATTGGAAAGCTTAGAGCCAGCTCTTTCCAATGATATGCTCTTTGTCTTTGTGTATGTCAGATGTATTTGAAAATTTGAGTTGGAGTGCCTAACTATAGTGTTGTTTTGTTGTTGACATTTCCTTAAAGGACGTAGCAGATGTTTTTGTCTGAATGCAGCCCCGGGCAACTCCGGTTATAGTTGATAGTAAAGTTAAAAAATAAATACATCATTAAAGACAGAAGAGTTATCCTTGATTTATCACAACAGCTCCGTAAAACACGAAAGATTCATAAAAATGTACTTTTTTTATCCCATAGAATTTGTTAATTAAATTGTTGTATTCCAATAAAAAGATGGTATATAACTTTTAAAATACTTTTTATAAAGAATTAACATAAGCTTACACCGGAAAATCAGAGATTCAAACAGAAATAATGTACGCACCTGAACTTTTTTCCCAATTAAATTTTCGTGTTAAATTGCTTATTTTTCTATATTTCTGTTAGTAGTTGATAAACGCATTCTCCCCAACCGTCTTTGCACTACTTTTTTTTTTTATTACTCCGCCGCCATCTTGGTTGACATAGTCCGTGACTTTCTCACGGATCGTGTCAACAAAGATGGCGGCCGCCATGATGGGAAACCCCGAGCAATGACTAATAAATTAAAATTACCTTAAAATTGAAGTATCCACTTCTGATACCGGGTTCGAATAGCCGCAGCCAAACTTTTCATTACAATTACAGATAAGACAGTAGCCGATTTGCCGCCAAAAAAAACCCCAGAAACTTTGATCTTGAATCTTGAGTCATGTCATGTTAATGATTATAGAACTATATTTAAAATAGAATTAAAAAATACAATAAAATTATCAACATAAACGTATTCTTACTTGCTTTTAACTGTACGTCACATTGTTCTTCGTGTTTCTTCCAATAAAAGTCTTCAAAATTTATGGCACATTTAGCGATTGATAATAAAGGCTCTAAGACATGGCAAACCAACAGGAAGTATCCGTCATAACCGTCACGTGACCAAAGCCCTCACGTGACCAGCCGGGTCCAAATAGCCAATTGCTGCCCTCACGTGACCAACCGGGTACCTATAGCCACTCCGTTACGTATTTATTTTAAAATAATATTATTATAAATATGTCTTCATTGTAGCCTAAATATATCATTATAGGGCAGGCACATAAACTCAAATGCAGTCTGTTCATCACTGCAGGGAAAAGATATGGTTATGCTTAAAGCCTTAAAATAATGCGCACTTTGTAGAATGCATAATATCCCCCACAGTCCACAGGTATGATTTTCATGAAGATAAGATAAACCATAAAAACAACTGAACCGATTTATAATGATATATTAGGGACTAATTCTTTGAAAACTTGAAACTGGATAATTGAACCTCTTTTGAGGACCAGAAATATCAGCAATGGCTTTAATTATGCTGAGAGCATACCATATAAATAAATAAATTACAATTTTTATTGAAGAGCATGTATTAAAAAAATCAATTGAGTCAATTGGTGTGTCTTCGTGTAGCTCTTGGCTCCCCCTCCCCCCCCCCAAACAAAAAAAATCCGGGGGGGGGGGAGGGGGGGCGGGGAAGCCGGACCGGGGGGGGGGGAGGGGGGGCGGGGTAGTCGGACGGGGGGGGGGGGTAGCATTGTGTCTGTGTATTTAAAAAAGTGTATTGGGGGAGGGGGTCGATGATATAACATAACTATTCCTAAGTAGGTGAATGTCCCCACAATGTTGTCTATTGTAGTCTATAACTATATGATTTACGGTTGATCCTATTATTATTTATATTGTTGCACATTATTAATATTATTAAAATGACACACAATTTTATCACATTTCCATGTAAACACAACATAATAGTGACACACGGGACAGAAGAGTTCTTTGAACCATGCCCCCCCCCCCCACCAATTTAACAGAAATGAAACCAATAAGAAGAGAAGAAAAAAAAGAGAAATGAAAACTTTTTTTTTTTTTAAATCATGTATTTAATTAGTAAACTGCTTTCAAATGTATATATAAATATTACACACAACTTGTGGCAATTGGTCAGTAAAAAAATATAAACAATCTTAATGTAGATATGGAATGTTTCATTGGCAAAGTAATTCAATGACATGAAAACAGGCAAAATGTTTCTGTTTACTTTATCATTGAACCTGTTTCAAAATGTATGAACATGTTCTGCTACAAACAACATTACTAAAATTATGTACATATATGAGCTTGCATGTTAGTAAAAATCAGAAGTTTATGAGACAAGGGGAAATGTTTAAATATACACTGTGTCTATGTTTTGACAGGACATTCACACAGTGGTTCCCAAACATTTTCAGATGCAGAAGCCCTGATCTTTTACTCTACCAGTAGTCAGTAGGCAACATTGTAAAATTTAAAATAACAAAAAGTGATTGGCAAACTATATGTGCAAAACTTTTAGGACTTTCATGCAGGACTTTTAGGAACTTAGCAGTGAACTGTACAATAGTCATTAGCACTACAATTATATTATTTTAAGCCAATTGATGCACATCATAGTTCAGAAAAGTTGAGTGGAGACAGATAACATTCATAATTTGAATAAAATCAGTGGAGATTGGTAAAGTTCCAAAATACTTGTCTATCATTAGATGGAAAAACTTCTCACAACAGTAACAGAGAATAGTGTAAACATAACTTGGCCTCTTCCATAGGCCAGTAACTGGGGGCTTGTGGAATGGTTTCAACTAATTAAATCTTATCAGTTTAAATTCATGCACTTTCCTCTCATCATGGAAAAGTGTCAAAATAGAATGTTCACTCATACACCTGGATAGAAAAAATTTGCCATTACATTATCAAATAAACAAAATAAGAATGAGTAGGTAACTATAAAAAAATTACAGCTGTGTCAAGAAATAACCACACTAATGCACTGTTAAAAATGTGTTTGTATTTATTTATATGTGTATATAAATAGATGAAAACTTTAATGCTAATTTTAAAATCATCATCATTTGTCTTATTGTTTGTTGTTTAGATTTGATTAAGACATCAACTCTAGTCTAAATCTTTAGATGTTATGCATCCTTTCAGCAAAACTGGAACAAAGTTAAATTTGTGCATGTGTATTGTGTCAGTTGAACAAGTTCCACAAGCTTTTGCTCTTTCTTTAAAAAAAATAAAAAAATAGACACTGATTTATTCAATAGTTCTGCTTATATATTCTGCTATATTGTTTTTAAAGTTATTTTCTAAATGATTTCCTTGACATATTCATACATTAATACACATCTATTAGATTATGTAGACATGGTTCCTACCGGTACAGACAAAAAAAATAATACGAGAACAAAACATTTAAAAAATTATAACTTGCAACTCACTTGGCATTTCATTATTGTAGTAAAAAAAAGGAATGTAACCATTATTTACATGAAAGCGAAACTTATTTTTATACATACATAAAACTTGTTAAAATATATATTTTTTTAAAAACATTCACTCCTTTAGATTTAACAACACCAATCAATTATAATATTTACAAGTATTGCCGAGGAGTAATAGTTGAATTGCAACAAATATATTTATATATATTTCATATAAAAACAGCAGTCACATGTCACACATAATTGGGGGGCAGATTCACACAAGAGATCTAAAAAGGAAATTAAATTACAGTAAGCAATAACCTCGAACCTTTTGCTATCAGTGTTGCAGTCAATATTAATTATTATAGTATTAATAAATAACGTTGCTTGAAGTTGATGGGTAATTCTGTCAAATTGACCAAGATAAAAAAATGAATTTTAAAATTTTTACAAAATTTTTAGAAATTTTTTTTTTTTCCTTTTTCAATTGCAATATAAGCATTTTTAATGTCATTTCTCAGCTGATCTTTATGTTAAAAATATACATATACTTAAGGAAATTTAGAAAAAAAATCAGTCACACAAAATAATAATGGTTAAAATATTATACATATAAAATAGAAACACTTTTACAGAAATGATGTAGATAAGCTGCCCTTGTAGAAAAATTATAGAATATATAATCACTCTTTAGTTTAACAAACTTTTGTTTACCGTATGTATCATTCACAACAGAGTAAATCAAACTAGAAGTAACTAAACTAATGCAATGCTTCATTATCTAAACTTTGTGATTTATCCCGCACCAACGACGCCAGCGCATTAGTTAACACGTGGAAAACTTAAGGTTTTCCTCTCTCTCCATCCTTGGGGAAGGTTGGTACTTGGGGTATCTAAAGGGAGATAATAAAAATAATAATTTGAGGGCACAATCCTTGCAGTAATCTTGTTCATTAGAAAAATTCTTGTTGCACAAAAAGTTGAAGGGTATTTTTTTTATTTATTTAGAATATCTTTGAAAGAAAATTAATGTTACCTTGAAATTATGAAAAACATTTATGACAACATTACTGAGTAGGTTGAAACCATTTTGTTTCCCCCTCGAAAATCTTCTTCGATATGTACATATTTGTTTCAGTAGAAATTTGATAGATGTTTTGTTGAGTGAAAACAAGGAAGAGAGACCTGTGTGACTTTTAGATTATTTTTTATAGTTACTTAGCCAGAACTATATATGGAGCCTACATATGTATGTTTTCAAATTACTAATTCATGCCCATTTTTAACAAGCCATTTAAAAGTAAGATGTATGTATGTAAAGTCTCCCAAGTCTAATCGTAAAATGTGCTTAATTTCAAAGCATCAATTGATTATCAAATACAGTCTGTTAGCCCTGACCATTACCAACTTAGCCCTGACCATTACCAACTATCTCAACATAACTACACAAAAAAAATGGTGTCTTCTTGAGAAAAATACCTTGACCTGACCTATAGTGTCAATAGCAAATTCTCTATACCCACGGTGGTTAATTCTCTCTACACCGACCTTTGTAAATCCTTATCAACATTCAATTTTCAAAACGACAAAATTATTTATGAGCAGGAACAACTACTCCCTGAGCATTCAATAAACCACAAACACATGCAGCAGACACCAAAATCAGTGTTGGATTATAAGTACAGGAATCAATCGCTCCTATTCTCAAACATAAATTAGGCATGTGGTAATAGTATAGAGCAGGGAGGGGAAGGGACTAAACCTCAACCCAATTCAAGATTTCTGAAACTTGCAATGCTCTTTAGGGATTGGTTGAGCAAATTTTTATAGAATACAAAAAAAAAAAAAAAACTTTGCAGGCAATTAAAATCATAAATTTTTTATCACAAAATTTATTATGCCGGATTTTTTTATCTCATCGATGAGTAAATTTTATAGTGATATTTCTCGCAGGGTGTGACCAGTTATGGCATAAGCTTTGTTGTTTTTCCCTTTGATGCTTGGAGGAGTAGAGGAATCGTAACTTGCTGTATCGTACTTTGAGTCATACTTTGGATATCTGCGGGAAGAAAAGCAGATTTGTTTATCCTTTATTTGTAACCATTTTATAACCATTTTGAGACATAGTTTTACACATATGGGGGGGGGGGGGGGGGGGTGTGTGTTCATTTTAACAAGCACATACTTTAGGGAAAAGGCTTCATACTTATGCCAGAAAATGTTAGGAAAATTGGGTCGCCCCTGTAGCCACGATGCCCTTCAAAACATCAAGTCATACAAATCAGGAGAGTATGGTACTGCTCATAGATAATATTTGTGCAAATCTATGCTACCGCTACCCTATATATTAAACCATGGTGAGGTAATGTTTGTACAGTTAAACTGAATTCTAGAGTTAATAAATATTCCTCAATTAATTATGTCACTTGTACAGAATTAATATCTGGAATTTTTAATTCACTCTAATCATTCAATGTAGCTTTATTCCAGTTCCAGGCTCGTTGAATAGCATACATTGAAAACACACACAGCAATTTTGTTTTGTTTAAATTGGAAAGACATAATATGGCTTTTATATTGTGGTTTTCAATAAGTGGTAAAAATATTTACTTTAGTTCAGCAGGTGAATAAATGGGTACATTGTTGGACACTATTTCAAATTTAAAAGTCGTCTAAAAAAATTTTTTTTAAAGTTCCGGTATATAAACGTTTAGGCACCTTTTACACTTTCAATAAGAAATGCATTTATTATTTTTTTAAAGTACTGCACTTCCTCTGCATTGTATTTCAATTAATTAGTAAAACGTATAAAAACTTACTTCTTGGTCCTCGACCGACAGATCAGAAGAATTATCAGACATATCACAACGAAAAGAAGAACCCCGCTGACAGCAACCAGTGACCACGTGGTTAACTCAAATGTTGACGCCTTGGCCGGTTCAGCTTCAGCAGACTCTTTTAAATAATCTGTTGGTAAATATATGCAAATATATGGACAGTATTGAACATGCTGACATACTGGCCGTTGATGTGTTTAACTGTGGCGCAAGTTCAATCCTGTCAAGTTCACCTCACCCAGCGCGCTTCGTAAGAATTTTTTAAAAAGCCAAAACTTCTTCATCGCATTCAATTTGTTGTTATTTTTATACCTTAACATGCATACAAGTATAGTATGTGATGGCTCTTTTCTATAAGTTTTAATAAGAAAAAACTTACCCCACAAGAAAACAAAACTTTTCTCTATTAACATACCAGTAAGTGCATGATCAAAAGTATTAAAAGCAGTACCGTTTTATGGCACGAGCACTCCAGGCTGTTGGCCCAGGGCCTCACGCCCCACCCACTTAATAGTCTGAAAGAAACCCTGGTCATAATGCATGGGCCAATTTGAGCCCAAAATACTTTTCCTTACATTACTCGAAAAGGTTAAGAGAGGAATGGGGGGCCTCCCTCGGTGCAATTCTTTGCCCAGAGCCTCTGATGCTGTTTAAGATGTCAGCCCTGATTAAAAGTGCCGAAAACTTTTTTTTAAAAATTGTTAGCATTAAACTTACAAGGGGAGTAGCCAGCCAGTTTAGGATAGTAATCATTCCAGAAATGGAATTCATTCTGTCTGTAATTGACTCTGTTCTCTGAGACGTTGTTGATGCTGAGGTAGGTGTGGTTTTCTGTGTTATAGTGCCACCAGCTTATATTGCGAAAGAAGCGGATCTGTTCCGTCCTGGGCGTCGGCTCACTGAAATAACCAGGCAGAGGAAATAACCGATTTGTTGAATAGAAAAAAACAAATCACCCGTGATTCCAGGGTTAACAATTTGAGAACCTCAGATGATGTGATAAGGAGAAAAATTAATATTTTTATGAACAAATAATCCTTGAGTGCCTGCCATGAAAAATATTTCAAGGTGGATTTCTGTATAAGCTTATTTCATGTGAATGAAAAATAAAATTGTTGTTTAGTGGTGACAGTTGATTGAAGATTGCAGAAAGTAATAAACGCAAACTAGTCTTTATGGTTAGATTTTAAGTTCATTGTTAAGGACCTCGAGAACCCATTATCATTTCTGCCAGGATCATGTTACAACCAATGACTTAAAAAATATGTATTAAAATTATTTATTTTTAAAATAAGACTTTCTCTTATAAAAACACCCCCCAAAAAAAATTATTAAAAATTTTTTTAACACAAAGAAAGTCTATGTTAAGTTTCGTCTAAATTCAATTTTAATCCTTTGGCTTCATAAAGTGCACATCTACAATTGCACAGTATTTCTTTGCAAGATGCATTTGAAGTATTGTAAATTATTTTCTACTTCTACTGTTTAGTGCGTTTTAACACCCTTTTGTTAGGAAGTATTTTTTTTTTAAAGAATGTTTACACTAAACTTTTTTTTAAAACAACCATTCCCCATACCCACCCTTCTTCTGCCATTCAACATGTGAGCACGCGTGTCAACATAAAAATTACAAGATGGAAATGTGAGTAGAAAAAAATTCTTTAATTTAAAAAATAAAGTTATTACCACAAAAAAGAAATGAGCAAGTACAAACCCAGAGCTGGTGAAGTTTGTTATCATGCTTATCATGAATTCTGAAATGTTTCTGTCTGAATAGTCATACTCCTGCCTTGGAAATAGTCCCAGGAGTTCACGGTAGGTTTCATTGATGAATGGAAATCCAAAAATGTAGTCTAAATCCTGGCCATGGTTTATACCTTTTTAATAAAGACAGATTTTCATTGTCAGTAAATAATTTGATTGAATTTATTCTTTATTCTGAAATCCACTCTTATAACAGTATGATTTATACAGTATGATTTGTGAATTAATAAATAGCATATTTCTGCATCAATTTCCTTCTTTTTTTTTTCTTTCTAATTTTAACTCAATTTTTTAACTCATCTTTAGAGAACTTTAATAAATTGTGAAAAGGTGACAAGGTTAGGGTAGGGGACTAGATTAGCAGTGATCTTTACATAACATAGAGGTACTATATGAATCTCACCTCTCCATTGCGGAGCGTAGTTCCTGTACGAACTGTACTCAAACACATAGAGAAAGACTGTTGAGTACTGCACCTGCTGCCTGATGGTCTCACTGAGAGCAGCTCCAAACATATAGTCGCCCATCATCTAATGAGGTTCAAACAGATATATAACACATATTTTCTGTGTTATTCCTCCATGGAGGAGCTTTTAAGTCCCAAGTTTGTCTGATGGTTGTTTTTTGTTGTTGTTAGTAATGAAAGAAGGGTATTTAACATTGACACTGAAAATGCTGTTAACTCCTGCAATGTGGAATGCATAAATAGCACAGTGAAACACACAGCTGGTCATCCACTGCATCCTGGTCCAATTAGTCATCTTTACTTAGTCAAGCCATTGGATCAAATAGACAGGGACGAGAGAGTGAGGCTTATGAATGTAGCAGCTCTCCCTCACTTTAAACAAAATACAGCTCAAGTCAAGGCTACTACTCAAGTCGAAGCCTTGGTCATCTTCATATGTGAAGAACGAATAAATAATAATAGTAATAATCTGGGTAACAACCAAAAGGTAGAAAATTCAAACGGGCTTGGCCTGGGATAATTCCCACCAAAACAGCAAGTGAGCAAGATAAAAATAATTGGAGAAAAAAAAAAACCCACTAAAGCCAAGTAATTATTTCTGAAGGAGGAGGTAAATTTTAGGTTTAAAAAAAACAACCTCAACCAACTTTGTCAGAAGACGCCTTGAAACTTAATGTGGCAATTAAATACCACATTCCTCCGCTACCCTGACATAAAGAAAGCTGTGAGACATCCATTGACATTTTGGTTGGGAGCCAACAGAGTAAAAATTGTTTGTTATCTGTAAAAATTACATCCTTTATTTTGAAGTGGGTTTTTTTTTTTTTTAAATATGAAACCGGATGTCACGTGAAATCTATCACATGAATCTGCCACTTTGAAGCAATTTAAAATTTTTTTAAACTTTACCTCCATGAGCTCCTTGCGTATAAAACTGTAGTTTTTAGGCTGAGGCCAGTAGGTGTACTGGAAGCTCATGGCATCAAACACTGCATTTGGGTCGTCAATATCTCTGTACCTGATGAACTCATCTATGATGTTCTTGAACTGCGGTTCTGTTACCCCATCAATAATATTAGGCAGATTGGCTGAGATCAAAAAAGAGATTGTGTGAGTTGTTTTTAACCATGAAGCCAGGTTAAAAACTATTTTTAACTAAATTATTTGTTTAAAGCTTAAGTCAGGTGAATAAAAAAGAGGACTTACGTATGAAATAAGCACCCTCATCTCTCACCATGCCAGCTAAGACAGGCACTTTCATCTGTCGAATCTGGCGGCGAAGATCACCGGGCGGATCGGGCAGGAAGGCATAATTAACGCCAACAATACCTCCGTCAACAACAGGTGCCCAAGGATTACCTATTTTACCGGGCTGTAAAAAATTTAAAGCAATCTCAAGTGATTTACCAGATATGCAGTTCAGTCATGGCTTACGGTTATAGACTGGCTTTAAATCAGTGAAATTTGTTTTGACAAATTGTATTGATTTGTGGGGTTAATTCCAATCTCCATACATATGATTATCAGCCTAATTTTAACATACAATCCATAAATATGATTATCAGCCTAATTTTAACATACAATCCATAAATATGATTATCAGCCTAATTTTAACATACAATCCATAAATATGATTATCATCCTAATTTTAACATACAAAATGTCAGTGAGGTTAGATTTAAAGGAAATTTTTAAAAAAAAAACATCTAAGGATTATTATAAAGAATTTAAAGACAAAAACTTTCACTGATGGAGAATACAATTTTATGCCCCCCACCCCCGCAAAAACCACAAGTATTTCTCTTGTATGAAAACAAATTAGACAAGCGTTAACAGATGAAGAATTTCAATATAGTGTTTATGATAATCTGAACTGGTGATCTTAATAAAAGTTTAATTACTCACCAGCATGGCCACCAGAGCCGAGGCGTTGACTATCTGCTCAAAACTTCTGTAATGTCGCAGACAGTCAACCATTTGTTGAGAATCCACCTCCGGACACCCAACTTGCTTACACAGTCGTCTGGCATATTCAAAAGCATCTGCCTTGGACAGTACAGCCCACTCACTTAGTTCAGAGCCACTGAGCATAATGGCCTGGTTAAACAAATCTAGATGAAGCAGACATACAGTACTTAGCGGATGTTACACAGATAATATTTTCAATAAAATTAAAAATAATTATTGATCGTTAGTTTCCATCAATAATTATGGTTTTACACCTCCAAGAAATAGTCTATTCTCCTATTTCAGACCTGTTTATCCTCAAACTCTTGAAATCGTACAATATCATCACAAAATCGTTCAATAAATTATCTTAATATTAAAAGATAAACACACAGTATATATAATGTATACACCTCAAAATCGTAAGAGTAAACGGGTCTGCTATTTTAAATCATAGATATATCTTGCTAATATATTTGGTAGCTGATGACAACAGCATGGATGAAATTCAATTCAAAAATTCATTGGGAAAGAACTTTGTCAGAAGACGCCTTGAAACTTGTATAAAATATGCATGTGTTCCCAAACTAATGTTTGTATCTATTTTTTTATCTAAATGATTAATGTTTGTATGACAGTATCTATTTATTTTATCTAAGTGATTAATGTTAGTATATATTTATTTTATCTAAATGATTAATGTTTGTATCTATTTATTTTATCTAAGTGATTAATGTTTGTATCTATTTATCCTTTACATGCTGGACTTTTCCAATGTTTCAAAGAGGCAACCATATGAAAAATGTTATTCTTACCAACACTTCTTGGCGACAACAGATGCATCCCCACGCTGGCAGCCCCGGCACTATGTCCCATCACAGTGATTTTATTGGGATTTCCTCTGAAAGATTTGATGTTGTTCTTTATAAACTTCATTGCTTTGATCTGGTCAAACATTCCGTAATTCCCAGCGGAATACCGGTCTCCGGTACTTAAAAAGCCTGTAATGCGAAATAAATATTGGTCAAATGGAACTACATTTGTGGATTATTTGAGAAAAATGTTTTAAAATAACTTAAACTGTAACCCATTCAGAGTGTCACCAATTGAAGGATTTTTTAAAATAAATATGTGATTCCACAAATTAGACTTACCCAGAGCATTTAGTCTGAAATTAATGACTACGACAACTATAAATCTTTCAGCTAGGAAAATTCCAGGGAATTGTTTGGAAGCACCCATAATAAAACCTCCTCCATGTATGAAGACAAGGACTGGGTACAAGTTTGGAGAGGATGATGGAGATTCATTGGTCATCTGAAGACGGTGGGACAAAAATGAAATTGTTAATTTTAACAATGCTTTTGCTATCAGACTTATAGCTTGTTCAATGAAATCACCGGCAATTTATCCTGACAGGGTCAACTTTATACATTACATGTTACTAAGGTAATTATATTGAATTGTAGTTGAATAAATACTTTAGCAAACGCAAATTCAACCATGCTAAAATACTTCTGAGAGAGTTGCATTGGCTGCCGGTCTGTTGCTCGCATAGAGTACAAAATTGCAACTCTGTGCTACGGCTGCTCGCATGATATCGCACCGTCCTATCTCAAAGCACTCATGATGCCTTATGTGCCCACTAGACAACTCATACATTTACGCACGTTCGCAATTGCTGGCCCAACAATTTGGAGCACCCTTCCTGTCGCTCTCAGAAACAGCCAGACACTGGAGTCTTTCAAAACCGATTTGAAAACACATCTATTTTGCAAACACCTGCTGGGGTGATGTTGTCTACCATCTTTTCCAGTTAGCTAATATCTCCTAGATGTATATTGGCCTTTGTTGTTCATGGTTGCAAGGGATGAAAGACTCTGGGTTTGCTCGTATGTAGTTTTAGCAATGTTGCTTTTTCCATTTCAATTTGGTAAAATATAGATTGTTTCATTTCTCTTTTAATATGATTGACTTTGTACCGCGCTTTGAGCCTTTGGGGATGAAGCGTGATTTTTAAATAAACTTTATTATTATTATTAAATAGAAACTTTCCTACTGTCAATAATTTTTTACATCAAACAAAGCATTTATTTTTAATTTAAAGTCAGGTTCAGTTTCATTTATGAGGCATATATAATTGCATAATAATATCTTTAGTAAAAAAAATTGTAGACCATTGTGAGGTGAGGACTCACTGTTGACTTTAAATATTTTATTATACTTGATTCCTTAGACTTAAAAGCTACACAAAAGAAAATGCATTGAATTATTTAAACATGGGCGACTCTTACATTCGGCGTGTAGATATCAAGATAAAGGCAGTCCTCGGCCACCTCTGAAAAATCCCAAACGGTTTCTTTAACCAACCACGGCATCTGAGGGCATGCAGGCTTATGTTTGGTGGCGTCGTAAGTACCATACCAGAATGGATCCTCGTCTGGGTTCTGAAATGATAAGCCTTGAGGTTTTGATCCAAATAAAGGAATAGTTAAACCCAGGTTGGTATTTGAAGTCAACTATCAATCTATTTAATTTTTTTTTTTTTTTTATAGTTTTTTTCTTCTATTTTTTATTATTTGAACTACTCAAAGGTGATTTTTTTTTTTTTTCATTTTAAATTAAATTAGAGATAAGCCTTGAGGTTTTGATCCAAAAAAATGAATAGTTAAACCCATTTTGGTATTTTAAGTTATCTTTTAATTTTTTTAATTTTTTTTTTTTTTATAGTTTTTTTCTTCTATTTTTTATTATTTGAACTACTCAAAGGTGATTTTTTTTTTTTTACATCTTAAATTAAATTAGAACATATTACTATTCAATTATGAAAAAGTATTCATACATTATGTGAAAAAACTTTTAATTCCTCATTTTCAGCTGTTACTGATTAGGTTTAATAAAAGTTAATAGAGATGTGCTGATACATTTCAAATATAAAAAAAGAATAATATTTTTTCATTGTGTGATTTGGTCAAAGGATGCATTCACAATTTACACTTGATCAGAATGAATTGAAATATATAGTTAATTTCATACAGTTTCAAAGAAGTCTTTCTGGAAGGTTGATATATAAGTTTTTTTTAATTTTAATTTCACACGAGCAATGCATGAGACTCCCTGGCCTCAGTTAATGTACAAAGTTTTATCAATAAAACCATTGGCGTTGACGGATTAGTTTGAATTTATCACCTTAACTAAGATACGTGAGTTGTATTATTCCGGTAATCTTAACTCAACTACAGGAAAGGTTAAGTTCCATAAAAACTTTTAAATAAAAGATATTTGCACAAAACACATTTTCAAAACTTACATGAAACCGATACTTCTCTCTCCAGTCACTTCCATATTGCTCTAGAGTTTTAGCATAAGGGACCCCAAGATAGGCATTAACCCATCTGTTTGGAAGATTTTCATACTGGGATGAATAAGTTACTCCTCGAATCTGAAAATTTAATAACAAAAATATAATTGAAATAAATTGAAAAATTAATACATTGGATATTTATTAAAAGGTAGTTTGTTAGGAAGAGCAATCAGAGAACTATTTGGTTACATGTGATGTAGCATATCTGAGCAAGCTTTACAATAATTAGAGTTTGGGTCAGAGGTGTTCCACTTACACTCAAGTCTTTCAGTCTGCAGGTTAGAATCTGACCCACAACACTTTGAAACAAAAAACTCAAAACAAATAATGGTGTTTATATTCATAATGTGTCTCTGAACCAGTCAGAGTTTTTAAAAATTGTTAAAAGATCCCTAGCTAAAAATTTCAACAAATATTTCAGTTTTTAAAAAAATAACAGCTGATAAAGAATGCCTGCTCATGTCTCTAGATTTGATGACCTCAATTTCAGGACAGCACTCAGCTAGAACAATGCAGTGAAAGAAAACTGTGAAGGAGCCAAATAGAAACGTCACAGAATGCTCTGACTCTGTGACTGTGATGTTCCTTGGCACTGGGAACATATTTATAAGGACTGAATGATTAGGCAGAACACATATGAACTGAATTTATTGGTCAGAAGAGTGAAATCCTAAGGTTAATCCAGTTGTCTCTAATTTGTCAAGAAAAGCCAGTGTTAAATTATATCAATCAAACCATTCAATGTAGTTGTAGCCCACTGTAGTAGTCTAACGTCAAAGTAGCCTATTTTTTACTATTATATAAATAAAAGTTAAAATAAGATAAAACAGCATAACACTACAGTCTACAGATAATATTTAATATTGTATACCCATACTATAAACATGTGCCATGCCATAGATTATTATATTAATGGGTGTATGAATCATTTATGAATATTATATAATATAGGAGCAAAGCCAAATGCATGCATGGGCCATATTAGGTATTTTAAAAGACGCACGCGCATCCCTTCTGCGCAGTCAAAAAATCACGGAAAAACTTGAGCTGCAATATAGCTATGCGGCATAGCGAGGGTGTTGTTGTTTTGCGTTGTACGTCACTGTTTCCTAATAATAGTATTTAAATTATCGGTGACGTAGAGCACATATTTTTCCAAACATGTGAATACCATATTTGCAGCATTTAGAATCTTGTGACCGGTAACGCATTTAATTTTTCATCGGTATGCACGTTAATTGCTTATTACTTTTTAATGTAAAACTCAAACACATAGTGGTTTAGCTCAATACTGCTTCATTCATTCACACAGTTTAATAACTTTACTTCATTAAAATTAGCCCAAACGCACAAAAGTTATGCCAATCCAACTGGAAGGTGTAAGAAAATAAAATTGTTAGTAGTCACCCGAGTCATCCCCCCTCACAAAAAAAAGTGGGTTGTCGGAAATGGTTGTTATTACCAATTTAACTTAAAGATATTTTCATTTATTCATTATAGTTCATCTTTGATAATCCGTGGTAGACTAATTAGTTAATAAAGGGAAAACTGTTTTACAATATTATTAGAAAGTAGTACAACTTAATAAATTAAATAATTTTAAATAATTGTAGTTCGTGTAGTCCGGTGAATTTCGGACTTGTTTTGTCCCTTGATTTATATAATTATTATATGTAGTAGTAGTAATACTACTACTATAATATATAATGCTAGTTATTAGTGGTATTTATAAATTATAATTAATGATAATAACAAAATAAAAGCAGTTGCTACCACTATTAAAAATATACTATTATCAATTGTAATTCCAATAAAATATGGTAATGCATTATAAAATTATTTTTTTTTCGTACATATGATATATTTTTTGTGAAAATTGCGTCACTGTGACTTGTTTAAAATTAAAATTAGATAACCTATGAATTAGTCTATAACAAGTTTATTAAAATAAATAAATAAATAAGACTCTACATCATCATAGTAATTATATCAAACTAGGACAGAGGCATAAGAAAATGTTAACATTTATATCAACAATAATATATTTCTAATTAAATAAACAAAACAAAAAAAGGAAATAAATTTAATAAAAACATCACTTGAATAATATTAAAAAGAAACTAAAAATTGTATAGATTCAGAATTATGATTAGTATTTAATGTTAGGCTTCTTTTGGGTGGAAGAGAAAATTTTACATTTCTGTTGCAAACTTTGGAATTCCTTCCATGGCCCATATCCAATAAGGCGGAACGTTTGGATGCAGATGGCGGCGACAAAGTTTATGAAGGAAAAATGTGTGGGTTTCATCAACAAGACAAAGAAGTCACTATAGGGCATTCTACCCGGAAAATGGCAGGCAGAAGATCCCCATTACCTTTTAAATATTTAATGACATACTCCGATAAGGGTATGCTTGTAATTAGTTTTATGGGTGATATTAGTATTTGTTATATATAATTACATGCGTTCAATTTTATATATAAAAAAAGACTACTTACCTTTTTATAAATATAATGATTTAAAATTTAACACAAGCATAATAAAATTAGTTAAAATTCAATAAACATGTTATTTTTTTCAATTTTTCCTGTATAAATAATGATTTTCCCAATTTTTCTGTTCACTTTTTTCTGAACATACCCTCGATTAAATATATAAAAAAATAAAAGTCTTGATGTTATATAAAAGTTTTGTTGTTTATTGTGTTGTATATTGCATTGAGAATGTCTCCTGAAAGTTTGGTAGCATTATCTTTTAAAATAAAAAAGTTGTGGACAAAATAAAGCAGAAATGTGGAAAGTTGGTCACAAGTTTTTTCGTTAAATACAAAGATAAATAAAGGGGTTAAAAAATTCACAAAAAAAATCATAACTTTTTTTCCATAAAAGATAGAAAGATGAAATTGGTGTTTTTGCAAAGCTTATAGCGAGCCCTTTAAAATGGTGTATCATTTGTGGCTATTGGACAATATTTAAAATGTGTGTCAAAGTACCTAATATCATAGGCTAAAGACACTGACTAAAGTCTAAGATTTAAAGAATAAAATGGTCCTACAGGTAGAGCTTTCACTCAAGTAATTGATAAGATATCTTTCTTAATTTATACTAAATTTAAACATAAAAATTGATAAGTAGCCGTAGTCAGTTTTAGGCTTGTTAGTTATATAATCATTTAAATTAAAAAGTAATATTCCGGTTTTACGGTTTTCAAATAACTGAAACCTAAATTACCCACTTAGTTATGTCACATAAGAATAAGAGCTATGGTATAACTGCTAACATTCGATCTTACTAAGTAGCCTACTAACCTAACGTTAACTATCATAAAAAGAAATCCAAAAGAGAAATTTTAAATGAATACGTACAGGACCGTAAGCTGTGTCGACTACAACATTTCCCATTATACTTTTGATTCTTGTTTGTTGACCACCAGCTGGGGACAAGGACAGCACCGCTAAGGACATCACCAGCAAAACCAACACATCTCTACTCTTGGACATCGCCTCCTCCATTGTACAAGAGTACAGATTTAAGCTTAGAGGATTATTATAATGAGTCTGTTTGTGTCTATTTCACAACCATTTCCGCATCTACACAGTGGCCTCCATTTTCAAAACAAATGGTGGACGGAAACGCTTTGTCACGTGACGTTGTGCCTCTGGCCAGTCTCTTAACGCTTCACCTGTCAGGTAAGAAGCAGGGGAAACAACCACGAAAATGTGCTACATATTTTTTAATGACATTTAAACAATGTTTTAAATTAAAGTTACTATCAAGATCGATATTTCAATGTGTGTTACTATTTTAATTTTAGAAGGAAGAGTAAAAAATAAATAATTTGCCAAGGAGGTTGGAATGTTGAAAATAATCAGATCAATATAAAACATGGTTCCAAACATGACACGGCATGGGCTGCCTGTATTCCCCAAGGGAAATATTTATTTTAAGAATAGAGAAGCCACGAAACTTATAACTATTAAGTTTGCAATTGTAAGTGTGTGGTTGGTTTTCAGTTACTGCTCCCATCATTATATATATATATATATATATATATATATATATATTTAAATATTCATTAGTACCATGATCTTGCATCAAATCAGCACAAGGCTCTCTTGAAAATGTACAAGACTTTCATCTCAATAGGTTTAAAATCTACTTCAAGTTTCAACATCGGCATGTGAAATACATACAAATATCGAGCCCCTAAATCTCAGAAGACAGGCGGACGTTCTCCAGATGGTAGAGAGGTGCAGATCAGAAGCAGTGGCGTAGCCAGGGTTGGTGTTACCCAGTGCGGTAAACTCATGCTGTCACCCCCCAGAGGTGTAGCCTGGGTTGTTGTCACCCGGTGTTGTAAACTCATGGTGTCACCCCCGGTGGCGTAGCCAGGGTTGGTGTCACCCGGTGTGGTAATCTCATGGTGTCACCCCCACTCACCCCGACTTCCACAAAGGATTTCTTCTTGTTAAGATAAGTCCACAGTAGAACAATGACAAGAACAAACACAAATTAATTGAAGGTCAGGAGGTAATAATAATAATAAAGCTTGTTTGAAAATCACGCTTCATCCCCAAAGGCTCGAAGCGCGGTACAAAGTCAACCACATTAAAAGAGAAGTGAAAAAAATGAATATTTTATCACATAGAAGTACAAAGCGCAACATTACAAAAACTACATACGAGAATAACCATTCTAAGTCTTTCGTCTCTTGCAACCATAAACAAAACAGGACACTATACATCTAGGAGACAACGTCTAGCTGTAAAAGATGGTAGACAACATCACTCCAAAAGGTGTTTGCGAAATAGATATATGTTTTCAAATCGGTTTTGAAAGACTCCACTGCCTGGCTGTTTCTGAGAGCGACAGGAAGAAGTGTGTTCCAAATTGTTGGGCCAGCAAATGCGAACGTGCGTAAATGTATTTAAGAACTTAAAAATATAATTAGAATCGCCCGACCACATCGTATTTGGTATCAATGGAAAGATTTATTTCCATGAAAGATTTATGGAATGAGATAAATATAGATTCGTGTCATTTACGAAAGTTACAGAATACTTCAATCGGCGTTGAATCATGGTCAAAGCGGTGTGTTTTTTTTTTTTAAAACCTAATTCTGGGTCATCTCATTTCGGACGTGTCAACCTTGGACCTTTAAATAAACAACGTATTTGAGTTGGTTTCATGTGTTAAAAATGTATGTGTGATGGGTTATCATTTTATGAAATTCAGTTATATCCAGCAGTGTATGCTCTGTTAATATGAAATGTTTCAATTTGGTGTCAAACCCCCTGAGCAGATGGTGTCACCCGGTGCGGTCCGCAACCCCCTAGCTACGCCACTGATCACAAGACTTGACAAACAGCTCTTCTTCTTCCCCCCGGTAGGGACCGGGCTCTCTCGAGCATTGAAGGTCGAAAAATGAAAAAAAACTTAAATAAGATTAAATCAGAAATCAATATTAGATGGAGCTTATATGAAATCGAAGAGAAGAAACATCCCCCCCCCCCAAATCCCCACCATCGATCACCCCCAATGGGAC
>CAXITT010000170.1:870358-886567 GCA_964033795.1 Lymnaea stagnalis
TTTTTTTTTTTTTTTTATTTTTTTTTTTTTTTTTTTTTTTTTTTTTTTTTTTTTTTTTTTTGTTTTTTTTTTTTTTTTTTGTTGTTGTTTTTTAATTAAATCAATAATCACTAAGCTTATAACACTGGTAGGCCTATATATTTCTGAAAGTAAAACAATAGTTTATTAATTGTTAATCTTGCTACGGTGAAGTCGATAAGTAGGCTTAAATGATAGTAATAATTTATTATTTAATTTTTAAACAAAATATTTTTGCTTTTAGTTTTAATAACACGGACACCAGAGTGAGACATTTAAATACGTTTTCCTAACAAATATAACATATCGGCGGCTAGGCCTTTAAAAAAAACACTTTAATTTCTAAGTTTAGTGAAAGAAAGGAGAAACAAATGGAGCTTTCAGTTCAAGAATTGGAGGAGTTACTGTATTGGGTAAGACTATTTTTAATTACGTGATCAATGTAACCTTGAAAATAAAAATTTAAAAAAAAAAACACAAAATGTATATATATTATGTCTTTCCGTCACCCGTATGTGTTGATAGAACATCTATTTTAAAACTCTAAATTCATTTGCGTGCAAACTTTAAATATTACTATTTTAATATAATAATTTAGATATAGAAAACTTAAGAAAATATCAAATAACACAAAGAACGTGTTGGCCGAAAGTCCTGTGCTGGTTCGCTGAAGTTTCCTAAGACAAAAGTGTCGTCATAACAATTCCATCATATTTTTATTAGTTACCAGATTTATTTTTTTTTAAAATTACAATGCGTAGTAATTAATTAAGAAAAAATTGCAATGATCGTTTCGATAAAAAAATTATACATATATTTAATAACTTTTCAATTTTAAACATTTATTCTTAGGCAGAAAGGAAGGAAGAAATGGAGAAAAAATTTCAAAATGAGGAACTGAAGGAGAAAGAGCATTGGGTACTAAATTATTTTGTTCTTCTATAAAATATTTCTTCTGTTTTTTAATATATATTTTATTTAAATAATGTCGCTGCTTTGAAGATAATAATAATAATAATAATAATAACAATAATAATAATAATAAAGTTCATTTCAAAAACACGCTTAATCCCCAAAGGCTCGAAGGACGGTACAAAGTCAACAAAAAACAATTCTATAATTTACCACATTTATAACAAACGCAACACTACAAAAACTAATTACAAGCATACAATGGCAAAGTCTTTCTAGCCATTTCAACCATAAGCAACACAGCCATTATGCATTAACTGGAAAATAAGGTTGACAATCATCCCAGAAGGTGTTTGCGAAATAGATGTGTCTTTAAATCGGTTTTAAAGGACTCCAGTGTCTGGTTGTTTCTGAGATCGACAGGAAGGGCGTTCCAAGATAGTAATAAAGTTAAAGAGTTTTCACATTTCATGCAGGGCCGACGCTAGGGGATGGTGAAGCGGGAAACCTTCCAAGGCCCCGCGCGTTGCCGTAGTATATATTTAGAACATAACTAAGCCTACTAATAGTTCCTAATCCAGTGAACTCAATGTTGGGAGTTATTAGATAGTCCAATGGTCTGAAGGTCAGTCTGGCTCCCATACTATCCCGAGTGAACAAATATTCGTTATGACGCATCCCGTGATGACTAGCAACGCCCCAGTACGACTATAACGTGTCTTAATATCTTATCAGAGGGATATTTAACGTCAACGGCCCCCCACAAGATTGAATGTGCCCAAGGCCCCGCACCCTCCTAACACCGGCCCTGATTCCATGTTAGCTTTTTAGGAACGACTTTAAAAACGAAAAAAAAACGGAAAAAAAAAAGAAAAAAAAAAGAAAAAAAAAGAAATTTATTTTTCTTAATGTGCCCAAGGCCCCCCACCCTCCTAACACCGGCCCTGATTCCATGTTAGCTTTTTAGGAACGACTTTAAAAAAAAAAAAAAAACGGAAAAAAAAAAGAAAAAAAAAAGAAAAAAAAAGACATTTCTTCTTCTTCTTCTTCTATATCTTAAGGGCCCACGATCAATGTATTGATCATTTTGGCTCCTATGCATGTAGATGGGATTTGCAATGTTTCTGTTAATGGTGTTGATGAGGAAATTAAGTAGGCTTAAAATAATGCTACAAGCAATTATTATCCAAAGTAATAAATAATTAAATAATCTCTTATTATCACTTAGTGAGATGGTGGCAAAGAGAAAGTATTATTGTACGCTCCTAACAAGTCAGGTAAAAACGTGGGCCACTGACGTTTCTTCTCCCGTGGTAATGATCGGAGGAGTTTGTGCATCGTCCGGTTAAACCTCTCACACTGGCCAGTCCCCTGTGGATGGTACGGAGTGGTCTGCGAATTGTTAATGTCGTAAACGGCACACAGTTTCGCAATGAGCCGTGATTCGGAGGACCGACCTTGAGCACTGTGAATTCTGACTGGCGCCCTGTAATCGCTGAAACCACTCGCGGGAATACTACTATGGCTACTGTTTAAAATGATGTCATAAACCGACAATTTTTTTAGAATTAAAAATTTAATAGAGAAAACATGATTGTTGACGTCAACTAATCTAGCCCCCCCCCCTTTTTTTTTTCCCCCCTTGTCAACAATTTTCAAACATTTCCAAACCCACCCCCACTATTTTGTTGACATAATTAATGGACGACCCCTTAACGGGATTGGGATCCCACCTAAAACAGGAATAAAATGGAAAATTATATCCCACTTGGGAAGGGGATCCCATCGTGATCCCAATGAGATCGTGATCCCAATAAGATCACATTTGGAAGCGAGCTTCACATTGGGATCGAGATTCCAATGGCATCGAGATCCCAAATGGGATATGGGATCTTATTTGGAAACGGGATTCGATTTGGGATCAGTATCCCAATAGGGTCGGGATCCCCTTGGAGTTAGGATGCCTATGAGGTCACATTTGGGAACGGGATCGGGATCCCAATGGGGTTGGGATCTATACCACACCCAATGACATACTAAATCACAACCAATGACATCTTATATCACACCCAATGACATCCTTTATCACACCCAATGACATCCTGTATGATACTCAATTACATTCTATATCACATCCAATGACATCCTACATCACACCTAATGACATCCTAAATCACATCACATTGAATGGGGTTGGGATCTCAATGGCGTAAGGATCACAAATGTGATCAGAATCCCAATATGGAACGGAATCCCAATGGGATCGGGGTTCCAATAGAATCATATTTGGAAACGGGGTCGGGATCCCAATGGGGTCGGGATCTCATTTGGACTTGGGATCCCAATCGGGATCGGTCTCCCAATGGGATCGGTATCCCAATGAGAATGAGGTCCCAATGGTATCGGGATACAACCGGGATCGGGATGCCATCGCGATACAGAGGGGATAGGGGTACCAATGGGATATTTATCAGCCCAATGAACTTGCATCGAAACAGCGCAATACTCTCTTGAAACGGTACAAGGCTTTCATCTCAGTAGGTTTAGAATCTACTTTAAGTTTCATCAGCGGTGTGTCAAATGCATACAAATATTTGTCCCGTAAATCTCAGAAGACAGGCGGGCGTCATCCAGACGGTAGAAACATACAGAAGAAGGCTTGACAAACGGCAGCTGAATGGAAGAATAGCTCATCTTCTAATCCCCGTGAGGACCGGGCTCTCCCATGATACATGAAAAGCACGACTTAGATTAAAACAGAAATCAATACTTGATGGAGAATGTGAAGAGAAGAAACATCGACCCCCCCCCCCAATTGATAACCCCTATGGTGGAAGTAAACATGGGTGTGTTATCCATTTGTTTTGGTGTGAGTTGGCGGGTCAGGGGGCAAAATCCTGACCCGCCCCGGTCTGTACTAACCCTAGCTACGCCAATGGCTAGCCAGGTAAATTGATTTATGAACTGAAACCGGGGTTTAAAAAAATTAAACTATCGGATAATTTCCTGAAGTCTATAATGAAAAAAAAAAAGACAACACATCTGCTTCGGGTATTCTGCGAAAACATACAATTTCTTTTAAATTAATATTCACCATTTAAAAAAAAATAAAAAAAAAGGGGCAAAATCCTGACCCGGCCCGGTCTGTACTAACCCTAGCTACGGCAATGGCTAGCCAGGTAAATTGATTTATGAACTGAAACCGGGGTTTAAAAAAATTAAACTATCGGATAATTTCCTGAAGTCTATAATGAAAAAAAAAAAGACCACACAGCTGCTTCGGGTATTCTGCGAAAACATACAATTTCTTTGAAATTGCGATTCACCATTTAAAAAAAAATAAAAAAAAATAACTAGATAGTTCTTGTCACTTCATTATTTGAAGAAAAAAAAATATTGACTATATATTAGTGGTCTGTCCAAAGCAATAATTTTCTATAAGTAATTTCAATAAAACAATCTATCGGAAACTAAGAGATTCGGTCGGTAAAAATGTTATTTTCATTTTCATTTTTTTAAACAGGTAGTTTCGGTAAACTCCGAAATACCTTTTCTATTAAAAATTAAAGCACCCATCACTTGGCCAATCACTAAGCTTATTAAATAACACTTGGTATATTTCTGAAGGTAAAAGTAAAATCATTGTTTATTTATTGGTAATCTTGCCAAAAGAGAAGTCAGTAATAAGTGCGATTCATAAATTATTATTATTTTTAAAGTGTTTGTTTTTAAAGAACACAGACACAAGAGACTCCACTTACATAAGTTTTTCTTAACACTATGAGTCGTTTTTCTTTAAGAAGAGTTTATTAATTATTAATTGATGAACAGTTTTAAAATAAATTATTTCCATAAGTTGATTAATAAACCAACATTCTAATATTTAAAAAAAATGCTCTAATCTTTATGCTTAGTAAATAAAAGGGGAAACAAATGGAGCACCAACTTTCAGTTCAAGAGATACTGAAATTGGTAAGATATTTAATTGCAGATTCATTACACTGTACAATTTAAAAAATATATATAATAATAATTATAATAATAATAATAATAATAATGGTAATATTTTTTGTTAAACTGTCGTTTAGATGCAAGTATGTGTTAATATGACATATTTAAAAGTTTATTTGCATGCAAACTGTAATATTGAATATTGTCTATAGTAATTATTTAGATATTAGATTAAGAATAGATAAAATAGCACCACAAAAAAATGGTGTCTGAATGCCCCGTGCTGTACGCCGAAGATGACTCACTAAAAGTGTCATCATTTGAATTCAATCTAATATTTATAAATTATCAGATTTTAAAAAAAAAAAATTTGCAAAGTAGGCCAACTATTCACATGTCGTAAAGAATTTTTTTTAAAATAGTAATAATCGTTACAATTTAAAAAAAAAATTATACATACATATATTGATATTTTCCTATTTTAAACACATGTTTTCTCAGGAAGAAAAGAAGGAAGAATTGAAAAAAATATATCTTAATGAGAAAATGAAGGAGAAAGAGCTATGGGTGAGAAATTATGTTTTCACTTCTATAAATTATTTTTAATTATTCGCTTCACTGAATATTGTGCTAATTTTAAAGAGTGTTCTGTTTTCCATTATATCTTTGAGGAACGACTGTAAAATAAAATAATAATAATAATAATTAAAGAGTAGGCCTGCAATAATTCTACCAACTATTATTATCCAATATAATAAATAATTAAATAATCTCTAAGTATCATGAACTTAGATGGAAGCAAATAAAATTTTGGCTATCTGCATTGTTAATTCTCAAGTTCAATTATTTTTTTTTAAAGTAACTTATTGCCTTATGTTAATATGACATTATTGAACAGGATTCCTGTATATATTATACTACAAAATAGTTTATCATTTTAATTTTTTTTATCTAAACCACACACAATGGTATCCTATATCACACCCAATGTCATCCTATATTTACACCCAATGACATCCTATCACATCACATCTTATATCCCACAACATGACATCTATATCCAACCAAATGACATCTATGCCACACCCAATGACATACTACATCACACCCAATGACATCTGATATCACGCCCAATGACATACTATATCACACCCAAAGACATCCTGTATGATACCCAATTACATTCTATATCACATCCAATGAAATCCTACATCCCACCTGGTGAGATCCTATATCACACCCAATGTCATCTTATATCACACCCAATGACATCATATAGCACACAAAATGACATCCTAATGACATCCTATATCACACCTAATGACATAATATATCATGCCTAATGACATCTTACATCACACCTAGTGACACCATTATATCACACCAATGACATCCTGTATGTCACCCAATTTATATCCCATCCCAGACATCCTACATCCCACCTAATAACATCTTATATGACAACCAATGACAACCTATATCAGACCCAAATGACATCCTACATCACACCTAATGACATCCTATGTCACACCTAATGACATCATTTTATAAAACCCCATAGCATTCAATATCACACCCAATGTCATTCTATATCACACCCAATGACATCCTATATCACACCCAATGACATCCTATAGCACACCCAATGACATCCTACATTACACCTAATGACATCTTATATCACACCTAATGACATCCTATAATCACACCCCATGGCATCCTATATCACATCCAATGACTTCCTATACCACACCCAGTGATATGCTACGTCACACCTAATGACATCATTATATCACGCCCATGACATCCTACATCGCATCTAATGAAATCCTATATCAGACTCAATGACATACTTCATCACACCCACTGATATTTATTCTTTATTACTTTGAAATGATATTAATGATGCACTAAGTAATCAAGTTTTGTTCCGGGAAGTTACAACATTATTTTTATTCAATTGCGTACTGCACATTCGAAACAAGCAACTTCTTAGAACATTATGTTTTTTTTTAAACAAAGTGGCAAGTTGTGTAAAATGGCTAATAAACCCAAAATAGGTTTATGATGACAATTTAAACATTTAGAAACCCCCAGAGAAGGCATTTTAAAAAAAAATAAATTTTAGCTTCGCTTTATTTTTGTGTGTTTCTGGCTGGCAAAAATCTTCGGACGGCTAATTTATCCATTTCCCGTCATCCTATCGAACTGAAACTTGACACATAAACATGTTGCCGACATCACATTAATATTGCCTAGCGCAGTGCCGGCTTCAGGAATAGACAATAGAGAAGGGCATTATGGGCTTGGGCATAGGCGATATAGACGGCCGTCTGGCTTTAGGTATCGATGACATAGGCGCTGGTCTGGCTTGAGATATAGGTGATGTAGGCAGCTGCCTGGAGTGGCACATTTCAAGAAGTGGCAAAATCCATTAAAATTAAAATTTAGCGACAGTAAAGTAAATAGGATGCCCCTCGCCATAATTTTATCAGGGTTTTGTTGTTTTTTTTGTTTTTTTTTGTTTTTTTTTAAAGAATAATAAATGAATTAATACACGGTATTCTTCAACAATGGCTACAGAAAATATGATTTAAAAAAAAAAAAAATTAAGGTATTTATCAGGGTTTTGTTGTTTTTTTTGTTTTTTTTTGTTTTTTTTTAAAGAATAATAAATGAATTAATACACGGTATTCTTCAAAAATGGCTACAGAAAATATGATTTAAAAAAAAAAAAAATTAAGGTCACGATGATTTAAACTCTATCTTAATTTAACTTATCCATACCGGGTACGTGAAAACAGATAAAGGCGTTGCAAATATTTTTTTTTTTTAATTACAATAGAATGAAACTCTGGTAGAAAAACTTTAAATTTAATGCAATTTCTCCCAGCTAATACAGCTTTAAATCACAAACACAAAAAAAAACTTTTTTTTTTTTTTTTTTTTTTTTTTTTTTTTTTTTTTTTTTTTAAATTAAACAATAAGGGAGCGAATTCAAATTTCAACAGTTATAAGATGTAGATGACTCAGGAAAGAAAAAAAAAGGAATAACTACTTTCACTCTAAAAAATGTAACCTTCCTAAAACATGAAATGTAGTTTATTTAGTGCATGGGTGGCCAACCCGAAAGTTTTCGCGGGCCACTTTGATTAGCGAGTAAACCCTTCACTGTCCGCATGCCATTACACCTTGTGTTCAAATATGAAAATAAGCATCCACTGGACGCTGTACAGAATTGCTCTATCCATTCTTAAGTCACACAATGAAATGTTCATTAAAAAAAAATTGAATGAAACTAAACGAATGTGACGACATTTCATCATTCCACTGAATTATTATTTTTTTTTTAAAATTAGATTTCTTTGTCAATTGAAAGAAGAACGACTAGGTTTGAGTGTGACGTGGTGGCCTTGTGCGGCCCGCGGCCCGTGTGTTGGCCACCTCTGCTTTAATGAATAAAATAAATATGTTTTTAAAGAGTGGTATGCTTTCCTTTCGCATTAAAGTGGTTTGCGTAATACAGCACTAAGAACTGTTGTAACTGGAAATATCATAAGTCGTACATTTTAGAAATGTATGTCTCTAGTTTTAAAAATTAACCACATTATTGTAACCCAATTAGAATCTTTTTTTTTTTTTAAATATTTAATATGCAATATCCTGTTTGTAAATATTTATTTATCTCAGACCAAGAAAACAGCAGACATGAAAAAGAAATTTTTGAAGGAGAAAAAGGTTTTGGTAAGATTCTCTCTTTTTTTTTTTACTAAACAGTTATTATTTTTATACACGTTTTAATATAATGTTATTTGTGTTAATTTTTACACATAAACGGGCTGTAAGATACCCACACACATGTGGGGTATCGATTTTGGCGTGTTAAAGAAGTGTGTGTTAATTTTGTAAACTGCAATTTTTCTGTCGTATATGAAATTTACGCTTTCGACCATAACCATCTGATGGAATTTTAAATTTTTTAAAAAGTTTTGGTAAAATCCATTTTTTTTTAAAAAATCAATGGGGAGTCATTTAATGGCGGAATTCTATTAATAGAACATACAGGCATACAGTCTGGCCAATCTCATTAAGATATTAATTTGTGAAAATCGAGTTATTCCTTTTGGCCAATCTCTCATCAGCTGTTCGGTAACTTCTACGTTAATGTGAGTCAGCATAGTGGCTCTTAACCTAGACAAAAACGTGTTTTAAAACCTTTATTTTTTTATGAAAGATTTTACCAAAAAAAAAAAATGTTACTGCAATGTAAATGCGGAAATAGGGCCTACATTGTTAGAAGCCATGTTTTACGAAGACATTGTTTAAAAATAGTAACATTACGTAAAGCAATGTGACGTTCTCCGGTCTTAGATCTGACAAACAATATTACGTAATGATATGATGAAGTGCGGTAGTTACACAACAAAAATTTCACTAGACAATACATCCCTAAAACACATTCTTTAACGAAAAATTTACACGTATATACACACGTTTTTATTCAATTATTTATTCGTAGGATAAGAAAATGAAAGAGATGAAGCAAAAATCTTTAACTGATTCTTGGAAGGCACAAAAGTGTATGGTAAGTTGATTTTTTTAAAATTATATTTTATCAGTCACTTGTTTACTTTTTTTTTTTTTTTTATTTAATGCAAAGATCATTTATTAATTTTTTATTTTTTTTTAATTTTTTTTTTTTTTTTAATTTTTTTACTTGGAAGGCACAAAAGTGTATGGTAAGTTGATTTTTTTAAAATTATATTTTATCAGTCACTTGTTTACTTTTTTTTTTTTTTTTACTTAATGCAAAGATCATTTATCAATTTTTTAATTTTTTTTAAACTTATTTTTTTTTTTAAATTTCTTCCCTACGCTTCATCACTTAATTAAGATGTAATACCCTGCCCTTAACCAACACCAATATACTCTATCTAAACACGCGGTTCTCAATCTGTGGGTCGCGACCCCTTTGGAGGTCACGGGACCCTTTTCCAGGGGTCGCCTAAGACCATCTGAAAACACATATCCTTACAGCTATGAAGTAGCAACGAAAATAATTGTCTGGCTGGGGGTCGCCATGACACGAGAAACTGTATTAAAGGGTCGCGGCACTAAAAAGGTTGAGAACCACTGATCTAAACAATAGCACTAATCGCGCTTTCCTTACACTTACAGTTTAAAAAATGTATACAGTTTTTCCGTTTAAACAAAAAATTATGCTATCGACGTAATTAGTAATTGCTAGTATTTTGACGTTAATTTTGGTAATAATCGCATGATTATGTTTAAACTGATTTATCGCTACATTTGACTGATTTACTGTGACTTCATCGTTCATCAATTAAAAAAAAAAAAAAGCAACACCTAATCATAAGCCTTATCTCTCATCACATGACAAAATTACCCAATCAAAAGACGAGCACGCATGAACCGCAATGTTAACAATTGTCCTCGCCATATACAATTATTATTTTCAGGTGAGGCCAACAATAAGTCGAAAACGTTTAGACGAGGACGAGAAAGAGGCTCCGATTACGGTAAGGTTTTATCGGAAAGTCATTTCTTATTATTAATATATATATTTTTTTTACCTTTTCGTTGATTTACTCACCCCCCCCCCCCGATGGGGGATAACAGAATTACAACAACACTGGCCCGGCAATAAAGTAACTCTAAAATTCTACAAATCTAGTCAATATACAGTAAAAACTGTTTTGACACCCATTCTTCTCCGCGGAGCTCATAACACACTCGGCAGACCTGATCTAACCCTCCTCTCTTTAGACTCCCTACAGAATATACACCTGTTGGGGTGATGTACTGTACGGCAAAGGTAGCGATCACAGAAACATTCTCACGACACGAACAACACCAAAGGAAAATAATTTTAAAACAACAATACACTGTGGCATTTCAAGCAAAGCGAACTGAGATTTATATCAAGCAAGAAGAGATGAAGTGCTAAGTAGCATCCCAAAACAAAACGAATAACGTACAGCAAAAGTCTGCGAACAAATCACCAAAGCCATATTAGAATCTGCCTCCCTAAGTATCCCAAGACGCTGCAGGAGGAAATATCAACATTTCTGGGACGAAAATGTAGAACAAAGTGCAGCAAGATAGTAAAAGACACTCTGGGAAAAGTACAAAGCCAGGCAATCCATGTCCTCTCCCTTTCTCTCCCTCTCTCTCTCTCTCTCTCTCCCTCTCTCTTTCTGTCTCTCTCTCTCTCTCTTTCTCTCTCTCCCCTCGGTAGTAAAGGACTAAACTACTTCCATTACCTCAAGTTTTCATTCCTCGAGTCTTGACAATTTATTCTGATTATATTTTTGCTATTCTTGGCAATATTACTGTTCGTGATATGTCTTAGAAGCAAGGAAATATTTAAGTTATTGAACGGTGCGGGGGAAATTGTCTTCTTACGTATTCTCATCTCTTGTCAGAAAAGGAAAAAGAAGGAAGAAAAAGACACACGTAAGAATAAAAGTGAAGAACGTTTAGCTGAGGGAGGAAGCGAGAAGCCATCTTTGGTAAGTACGTGAGCTCAAAGCCATTGTCATTTGGCTTGCAGCGCTATTTTTACCCAGGACACTACACCCCGTAGTAATAAATCTGGGTAACTATTAACGATTTTTAAAATAATTTCCAATATATATTATACTTATTTAACATGCATAGGTAACAATAATAATTATTTAAAAAAATAAACATAACTGAATTTGTTTACTATCCAAATTTAATTAAGTTTTTGCAACGACGGAATTGATTCGCCTCTCTTTTTTTTCTTCTTCTTTTTTTTTCTAATCAACTTTCACTTTGGGAATAGCCCGCGCCCCCCAAAAAAAAAAAAAAAAAAAAAAACTAGTTAGCGGTGTAACGATAGATACTGTGTTAAAACATGCATATTAATATCTTTCGACAGCCTGATAAAAGTCAGACAGAAATATACACCATCAAAAACACAAATGGTAAAAAACAAAACAATAATAATTACATTTTTGTTCGTGATTTAAAAATAAAGAGAGAGTGTGAGACAGAGAGAGTGGGAGACAGAGAGTGAGAGACAGAGATTTTGTTCAGAATATGAGAGATGGGTCAAATGTAAATACTGGTAGAAATAAAAATTCCCCTCCCCCCACCCCCCCCCACCCCCCATTTAAAGCCATGCACTTATCAACTACTAATGATCCTCATTTTACAGCGCCACCAACTGCTGCTGCACGTGACAGTAAAACGGTCAAGGCCATTTGTGGTAAAAATAAGAAGGCTGCAGCGAGGCTTTTATGTGGTAAATAATTTCAATTTATTTTCACTTTTATTTCATGCGCATGCGTGCAACCTTTGAACCATTTTAAAAGTTAGTGTGTAATAAAAGTAATACAAGATTCTAAGCCTAAACTCAAAAACAAATTTTAAAATGCAATTTTATATCTTAAGATTTTAGTCTTTAAGAATATGATTTTTTTTCAAAAATCTAATTCACACACAACTTAAAGTCTCATATAAATATATTGTATTGGAACATGATCTCAAAATATTGAAGTTATTTAATTTTATTAACTAAAAATAACGGGGAACGAGGATGTGTAAGTGTAACAAATTATTATCGTACGCGAAGTTTTAAATGATTTGATTTTTCATCTTATCAAAGTTTAAATACTCTTGTCTAACCTGATCAGGTACACATGAAACCCAGGTGTCAGAAGGTGGCGAAGCAGATCTACACAAACATTTCGTTGGATGTAAAAAGAATCCGGGCCACGCACAGTATGTACCCGTCAAAGACTTTGACGCGACGCGCCTGCCGAAAGGTTACCACGACAACGACCTAGCTGAGCTGATCAAAGCCACGGCCGACCTGACTGTCCGCGTGGACGTGAAAAAGACGAGTCCAGAGAGACCGCAGTTTTGGCCGAAGACCACCGCCCCGTACCCTTTTTATAACGCGAGCGAAAGCGGGGCCATGCGGACAGGGACGGGGGTGGTGTTGCGAGTTGTCAAGGGGACGCAGAAGAAGGAACCCTGCAAATGTCTCCGGTGTCGACCATCAAACACGCCCAGCAAAGTGTGGGGGAAGGTAAGGATGTACACTTCCACTCAGCTGATCTTCGACGACCTGGAGGCGAGGCACACCACGTGCAGATTGTTCTACGACGGATCAGACAGTCCTCTGGTCACTCTCGACGGCTGGGGGGCGGTGAACATTGTGGAAGACAGGTGCTGGTTGGAATGCGTTACATGTAACGTTGCTTTACTCAATAAGCTGGAAAAGATGGTGAAACGCTGGAATGATAACAGGTATAAGATAAAGCAAAAGTACAAGATTTCTGGAGATGACGACAAGTTGATTTTCATAGTGTCCCATCCACACGGGAGCCCCAAGCAGGTATCTGTCGGACACTTGATCAACAGGTACGTGATTGGGGGTGGTAAGACCAAGTACACGTACACAGCATGCACGTGTCCGGGCAGCAGTGGAGCTTATGTAAACTCACTGTGCTACAATAGCGGGGAGTATAATGACCGCCACGTCCACTGTGGGGTCAACTCCGAGGGAACAAACATTAGTGGCGCTGGTCGGGACTCGCCCGAATAGCAATAATGTCAACGAAACAAAAGTCTCTAATATCTCTAAACTATATTTGGCTTCTGGGTGTGCAATGCTTCCCTTTGACAACCGTCTTCTCCCTACAGGGGGAAGCTGTCACGCAGCAATCGTAAGACGTGGTGGTTGAACAGGGGGAAAAAAATTTTGATTTTTTTTTTAGGGCCAGGCGACGATTATATTAATCAATGAGGAGCCACGGGTATGGTGTAGGACTGTCTGTAGGACTGCTGTTTACAGGTCAACGGGTAGGGTGTAGGATTTCTGTAGGATTGTTGTTTAAAGGCAAGTATGTTGTAGGACTGTCTGTAGAACTGTTGTTTAAAGGAAGGTGGGGTGTATGACTGTCTTAGGACTGTTGTTTAAAGGGACAGCATGTAGGGCGTAGGACTGTCTGTATACCTATTGTTTAATAAAGGACGGCAGGTGGGGTGTAGAACTGTATGTAGGCCTATTGTTTGATAAAGGGCGGAGGGTGGGGTGCAGGACTGTCTGTAGGCCTATTGTTTAATAAAGGCCAGCAGGTGGGATGTAGGACTGTCTGTAAGCCAATTGTTTCATAAAAGGCCGGCAGGTGGGGTGTAGGACTGTCTGTAAGCCTATTGTTTCATAAAAGGCTGGCAGGTGGGGTGTAGAACTGTATGTAGGCCTGTTGTTTAATAAAGGCCAGCAGGTGGGGTGTAGGACTGTCTGTAGGCCTGTTGTTTAATAAAAGGCTGGCAGGTGGGGTGTAGGACTGTCTGTAGGCCTATTGTTTAATAAAAGGCCGGCAGGTGGGGTGCAGGACTGTCTGTAGGCCTGTTGTTTAATAAAGGCTGGCAGGTAGGGTAGGACTGTCTGTAGGCCTATTGTTTAATAAAGGCCAGCAGATGGGGCGTAGGACTGTCTATAGGCCTATTGTTTAATAAAGGCCAGCAGATGGGGCGTAGGACTGTCTGTAAAATAAAAAAAAAATAACTATGATTGTTTTTAGGAATCCAAATGTACTTAAATAGTATCTCCCTTTTAGCGTTATGTGACTCTAGCTCATTCTTAAATATATATATATATATATTTATATATATATTCAATGTATAAAAATGTGTTGTATTGACACCAGTTTCTTCTATTATATATCATTTTAAAATAGCTTTATTTGAAAGGTGTATTGGATGTAAATGTAATAAATTTAAGAGGTAAAAAATTGTATGTTAGTTTTTTTGTATATATTGTATATTTATGTCATTTATGTAGAAAGAAATAATCACACAATAAGGAACCATGACACAGCTTAATTTATATTATCATTATTCTTATGCTGTTCAGGGACATTATTAGATTCTGTTAATGAACAAAATCTTTATTTCTGTTGCTGAATTTCTAAATCTGATCCCGAGACAATACTATCTATAGCGTATTTGTTCTTACCGCTAGACATGACGTGCGGTGAGAACCTGTCCTACAGTGACAGCGTATCCGGAAATACTTTTGAAAGAAATTTCGTCGACGGAAAATTGATCGAACGGAAATTTGGCAAATGTGGCCAAAATGATGATTAAGAATAACTCTAGCTCCATCCCAGCCCAACATGAACTAAACTCATTCCAGTTTTGGCGCCTTTAACTTAATGGTATGATATTTGCCATGTATTTTTCCCTCCCCTTAAATCTTTTTATAAACCCAGAAAATAATTTTTTAATAAAAATTAAAATTCAAGAATGCAATATATAGCCTAACACTCTTGAATTTAGTTTTGTAACATTATAAACTTAATTAAGAGCAACAAATAGATACTAGTTGAAAATATAGTTTTTTTAAATCATCAACTTGGAATACAAAGTGGGGGAAAAGGGGGGGGGGATACTAAACCAAAAAGTATTGGGGGGGGGGGGGCGGGCTCGAAAATGTCAAGCGACGGCTCTGCTGTACCTGCTTTTGTGGTAATATTATTAAATAATGAATGAATTTTCAACAAAAATTAGATTTAAACAAAACCTATTCCTCCCAAAATAGTTTTCCATTACCATAACGCTGATAACTGATAGCACCCTTTTACACAGTGGACGCAAATAAAGAATAAACTTACTTGTAATTGTAATAATTACATTTTCTAAATATTATCAAGTTTTATCGGAGTCAAACAGAAAAATACACTGTTTTTTGTTTGTAAAAAGGTCAATACACCTGTATGGGTTTTCAGAACTGGTCATTTGTATAAATTGTGTATGAGCGTCCAAGTTATGTTAAGACATGAGATTTTAAACATAATATATGACATCCTATTATTGTATTTATTATCGTTTGAGTGTGAAACATTTGCCTTTTGTTTTTTTTTCTGAAATACTTGGTGTAATAAATCTGCGGTGTCCAGGCGGGACGTTAGAATATTAATATAAAATAAAAAGAATAAGAAATGCATATAAAGTATTTTCACTGAAAAAAAAAAAATATTTCTGAACAATTCTGAAAGAGAGATTTAACAAGACGGCGCCAAAGCTACGCACGCGGTTGTGCTGTCTATTGTTATGAAATGTCACCGTCCTGGAAGTGCACTGAGCCAACGAAAAAGAAGGGGGGGGGGGAGGTCTGGTCGACCTGAGTGAAACATTAACCAATCTTAACTGTACCCTGCATGCACACAACATAAATAGCTGGCCGATGGATGATTCTGTTCTGTCTTTTACAAGAGGCTTTTGAGGGTGGTCCACGGGGTGGGAGGAGGGAAACAAAAAAAAAAAAAA
>CAXITT010000170.1:886892-900445 GCA_964033795.1 Lymnaea stagnalis
GTCACCACAACATGAGGAAATGTATTAAAGGGTCGAGGCATTAGGCAGGTTGAGAGCCACTGGTGGAGATAGACTTTGTTAATTTGCTTATTAAGAGTTTTAGTTTCAAATTTCAAAGCTGTCAGTGTTAGTCCTGACCTATGATCTAGACAAGACATTTACACAAAAATCACAATGAACAATATTTATTTTTTTAAATAAAAAAAAATAATAAAAAAAGAGGCTTAGGTACGTGTAAATTGTTTTATTCTAAGTAAAACAGCAACTACATTTGAACAATAAAATATGTGGCATGGTTTGATAGTGAGGTAATAGTTAAACAGTCTGTTCGGTACAACACTTTGTTTCATTACAAGAACAATCAGCCTGGGCCCTGCCCGTCATGGACGTGGTCAAGAGGGCTTTGAGGACCCAAGGAATTTTCAGCTTGGTATGGCCTGTCTATGACTTGGACGAGAGGACTTTGAGGACCCATGGAATAAGCATTGCCCGTCTATGACTTGGACGAGAGGACTTTGAGGACCCATGGAATTAGCATTGCCCGTCTATGACTTGGACAAGAGGACTTTAAGGACCCAAGGAATTAGCATTGCCCATGTATGACTTGGAAAGAGGACTTTGGGGACCCAAGGAATTACCATTGCCCGTGTATGACTTGGACAAGAGGACCCGAGGACACCCCATCAACCTCCACGATTGACCCCCCCCCCCTGCCCCGACTCTTAGAAATGCCACTGAATAGCCTCTTACCGCTGTTCACACTACCTGTCAACTCATTCACATAACTAAGTGTATGGGGAGATTAAACCTAGATATGGTAACACATCTTTGGCCTAGGTGGCTGTAGGTAGGTATATGGGAATAAATGTCAACAGTGAAATGCTTCCAATGGGCAAAAATAAATCCAAATGTAAAATTGTGTGGGTTTTTTTTCTTTGTATATAAATAAACCAATTAACAGTAACAGAAATGCAACTTCAAATTATTTTAAACAAGTCACTGTCTAAAACGATCAGTGCTGGAAAGACTCTAAGTGCAACACATCTCTGTAAATTATCTAGTGATGTAAATTTTAATCAACCACAGCTCAAAGAAATGGGTCAAGTTTTTTTTAACATCCACAAATAAAGGCCATAATTTTTTTGTTAAAATTTTTTTGTTGCTGTTTTGGGTGAAAACAACTAATAAAAGAAGTCCAATCTGGCAGAGGATATTTTACTAAATGAAGACCAACCAATATATATATATATATATATATATATATATATATAAAATATATTTAAAAAAATTTTTTTTTTAAAGTTTCAATAAATGTATGTCAATAATGTTAGAAACATAAAATAAAACAAAAAATATTCCAACAACAAAAAAAAGCCATAAAATAAACAAATAATTTTTTTGTTAAAATTTTTTTGTTTCTGTTTTGAGTGAAAACAACTAATAAAAGAAGTACAATCTGGCAGAGTATATTTTACTAAATGAAGACAAAACAATATATATATATATATATATATATATATATATATATATAAAATATATTTAAAAAAATTTTTTTTTTAAAGTTTCAATAAATGTATGTCAATAATGTTAGCAACATAAAATAAAACAACAAATATTCCAACAACAAAAAATAGCCATGAAATAAACATCACAACCAAATGAATGAATGCCTGCGTGTGTTCAACTACAAAAATCATTTCAATATTTACACAAGTGATTAAAACATGTAGATTTTGGTGTTTTTTAAATTACCTTTACAACTTTTGAAAGATTTGACTATGTGTTTGCATTACTACATAAAAACAGTATTTCATTTTTTTGAAAAAGAGTAGAGATTCTTTAGGTCAATAATTTTATATGCACATTGGCAAGTTCTCTTGCTTCAACTATTTCTCTTTGGATCTTTTTGACTTGGGTTAGTAAAAAGGCTGAATAATTCCAACAGAGATTCAAATTATCTCCACCATAAGCTTAATACTGTAACTTAATCTTTGTGTAAGCACATTATAGCAGCGGTACCAAAAGTGTCATCCACCAACTACAGGTACATGAGTCTTGCATTCCCAGTCCGCACAACATAAATATTTATAGTCAAATAAAAATCAAATATAATTCATAAATCTGGCACACTGTCCCTAGTGCAGTTTTGTAACTTATCCACCAAACTTAAAAGTTTAGGGAAACTCTGCAATATGCCTAGAGCCTGCATACATTCTGTCTGTATAAACAGAATAGATGGTCACAAAATTCATTTTTTAAAAACTAGTGTATAAAAACATATCATAATTAATTCTACTTGTAAAAAAAACTACAACCACTGTATTGAGAGCCACTTTTACATAAGCCAATTAGTTCTAACTGTTGAGGTGGACTGGGCTGAACATTAAATGCCTGTGGTGGCCAAGTTTCACGAGGGCAGGAGGTATTATAATCTATTTACAAATAAATGCATTTTTTTAAAAATTTGAATTTCTCGTGGAGGAGACCCAAGACGGGGCTAAAAATAGAGACACACGAACACTAGCATAAGTCAGCAGAAATTAAGTTGTACGCAGAAAGATTTGATCGTTCAATGATGTGGTAAAACAATTGTACAAGGTGTAGACATAAAAATTTGATCACTTAAGGCCAGTTGCACCTTTAGATAAACAACCGTAACAGGTTTGCAACTTCATTTTTTTAAACATTTTTTTTTAAAACTATGGACGGTTAATAAAATTGTAAGAAAAGATAGTTGAACATTGATTGTTTATGACTAAATCCCTTAAAACAATCTACATGTCTTCGAAAGTTCAATTTAAATTCTGAGATTCAAATTTCCTCATGCCAAAACATAAAATTTTTTATTTTCATCTGGTAATTTAACTTTGTGGTTTTCTCATAAATAATTATTCAATTATTATACCCCAAAAAAATTTAAAAAAACCTTTCCCAAACATTTATAATGAGCTTGGTGGCCCAACAAATTAAAATAATGTAAGTTCAACCAATATTTAATGAATAAATGAATTTACTGGTTAAGCTAAGACAAAACAATAATATTTGTTAGATTTGTCAAGTGGTCCAGCAGCCAACACAATAAAAAACCCTAGAACTAATGGTGTAGAAATTCCAAAGTTCTGTTATACAGCAATATATATGCATGCATATTGGTGAACTGCCACGTCAATCCTAAGTTTGATCATGTTAAGCTCAACCTTCAGAGCAGCTTCACTTTGACTGCCGCCGATTCAAAAAGAAAACACTAGGAGGCGGTCGTCATAATATTAAATACATTCATTTGACTGAGGTTACCTCAAGAGTACTTTTACTTGTGGCACAAAGCATTGGGCAAATATTAAATAATTTTTTTTTTAATGCAAGAAAGAAAAAAAAATAAGACAACCCCAAAATAGAGATTCAATTAAAATAGAAAAATAGAAAAAGAAAACAAAAGCTGATAAATTGTTTAAAAAAGGAAAAGTGATATGTCTTCAGCAGTAGTCAATTATTAAAATATTGAATTTATGATTTTTACATCAATCATTTCAAAATATACTGGTATAATAATTCAATGTCAGCAGTTGTTTTAAAAATGACCTAAATCAATTAAATTAACTAGATGAGCGTATATTAAGTAATGCATATGTTAAGAAATGCATATGTTACGGACGCATATGTTAAGTAACAGACCAATTAGGCTTCCATTCACTGAATGCTGTGTTTCAAACGTTTGTTTGTTGAATGCCTATTATTCAGACTGGAGTGTCAGAAAACGATACAATACCAAATTACGATTTCACTCATATGTACAGTTTGTGGATTAACTGGGTTTCACCTCACAACAACAAAAGCAGCTACAAGCTCATACAAGAATAAAATACTGATAAAACAAGAGACCCCAATGTAATCGTATAATACACACACAAAAAAAACAAGCACCTTCCAAATGCAAAAACATTTTGATAAGGCACATTAGGGAACAGTGACTCCACAAACCAATGGCCAACTTCTCAGACCAGTAACCTAAGTTAGCACTGCTCAAACAGGTACATGAGGACTTTGTCAGAAATACGTACAACATTTCAGAACCAAGGAACTTAAAAGTTCTGGGGAAATATGAATTTAAAAAAATGATCAAATTTTTCTTATTAATCAGAAACAATTTAATCTATAATCGATTAAAATACATTTTAGATGTGGTGCCTTAATTCACTCTGGTTCAAATAGCAAGTAGACTTATTTATTTTAAAATTTTCATTTATGAAATGAGGTTTTAAATCTTGTTAAACAAGGTTTCAGTGGCTATGGCCACGTTTCACTTCTCTCCAATATTGGACACCAAAATGAGATGTCTGTGACAAACAGTTTGAGAACTGAAATGTAAGCCCTGCATGAATTCCCAGTTTTCTCACCATGATAATTCCTTTCAATGACAATGTGAGAACCACGAGTTGAAACTCACCAGCGTTCACAGCCTTTTTTTCTACTTTTAAAGCTTTATCCTCAAGCAGTTGGTCTCTTCACGGCAGAGTGAGATGAGTTCAACTACAGTACAACAGAGCTCATCATGCAAACTTGTTGAGAGAAAAGTTTTTTGTTCCTTTTTTTTTTTAAAGGTCAAAATAATTTTGATAAATAAGAAAAATTAAAAAACTATGTTTGTTCACACATATGAATGGCCGTGTTAATAAGAATGTCTGAAACTACAGTTTCAATAAAGTGAATGCCCGGCAAGGTGGGCAGCCCAGTAACTGAATGGCTTAATTCTTATTTTTCAACCCCTGACTTTGATAAAAATGAAACAATTATTTTTTTATTAATTTCTTCAAGTACACAAAAAGCTTATTCTTCAATTGACAAAAAAACGTCTTTCCAGACCGATTTCTAGAGTGAAAAAAATAAAAGTGTGTGTTGGTGGGTGGGTGTTTGGATGAATCCCATTCTACTGTAGGTAAGTCAGCCCCCCAAAGCAGAAAAAAAAAAAAAAAAAAAAAAAAAAAAAAACAAGACAAATTTGAAACTAAAGGCAACCACATGCTTTCACTATCATCTCTTTGAACCTCTTCAAGATAACACTGGAGCCAGCATCATAGTAGAGCAGAGTGATGGGCCCAAATTTTGAGGGAGCGCAGCAGGGCTTGGGGGCCTCGTTGGGGGTCATCAGGTGGACAAGGGTCTGGACGATGGCGTGGTTTGTTGCGTTCATGTGAATGCCAAGTGGGAATGAGCAGTCACCATCACAGTAGAACGCTGAATATCCTTCAGGTGCTATCAAGAACTGAATAGAAACATAAACATTATTGCACTAAACTGCTTCAAAAATTTATTATTAAAAGGTAAATTTCTAAATAAATAAAGTCCTTGTAACTGATTTAAGCTAAAGGTCTATTAAAACAAATGTCTGGCTGAGCAATGCATTAAGATGCAGTTCAGATTGAATGAACAAAATAATGTTGGTTGAGTGAAGATACAAAGTGTCAATTTATCAAAGAGAAATGAGACATAGATCAGAAAAATGACACATAGCTCAGAAAATGATACATAAATCAGAAAATGACACATAAATCAGAAAATGACACATAAATCAGAAAATGACGCATAGCTCAGAAAATGACAAATACACCAGAAAATGACATGGAGTTCATAAAATGACATGGAGTTCATAAAATGACACATAGATCAAGAAATGACACATAAATCAGAAAATGGTTGGACAATTCAAAAGATAAAGTAAAGAAATCAAAATGAGCTTGATATTGAAATGAAATAAGATGATCGCAAGAGGAGATCTGATAATTATTCCATTGCCCTATCTACTTTGCATTTTGTTTTGCTTGAAAAAAAAAAAATGTAAAACAGAGATGAAATGCTGCATAAAAATGTAAATTTCTTAGGACAGAAGCATTAATAAATAAAATCAACTTACATCACTGCTGAATCCAATATCTCTGAAATTAATGTACAGAGGATGTCGCTGGCAGTTATAATGTGGTCCATAGCGGGTGTTGAAGCCTAGGTGAAGGGGGCAGAGGTTAAAGGTTAAAATATACCTAACATTGTCAAAACATTTTGCGTCTAAATTTTTAGAGCTATTTACCCGTATCCGGAAATTTGTTTGAAAGAAATTTAATTGACGAAATATTGATTGATGGAAGTTTGGTCGAATTTAATTTTCAGTTCACACTACCGGGTATCAAATTTCTTTTTGAACACGTTATTTTGTTTGACTATATAGTATGGTGCGTTCAAAAAGAAATTTGACAAAAATTTGAACGTGTGAACTGAAAATAAAATTCGATCAAATTTCAATTCAACCAAACTTCCGTCTATCAATTTTCCATCAACGGAAATTACTTTCAACAAATTTCCAGTAACCCTATTTACCGGCTAAGAGGGAGTGGGGAAACAGGCATTTTATTATTGATGAGAAAGTTGGTAGTGCCAGGGTAATGTCGATCACAAAAATGTCATGTCATTAACAAAAATAAAATTAAAAAATTAAACCTCACTTCTTACTATCTTTTTTTTAGTTAATGCTTCCAAAGGGCAAATATTTCTTTAAAAAACCCAGTTACACAATTTGAGGCAAAAGCCATTTAAGGAATACGTCAGATACAAGCCAAACAACATAATATTTTTTATGTTCTGACAACCTGATAACAACCAATTTCAA
Organism: Lymnaea stagnalis; assembly: GCA_964033795.1. Lineage (NCBI taxonomy): Eukaryota > Metazoa > Mollusca > Gastropoda > Lymnaeidae > Lymnaea > Lymnaea stagnalis. The sequence goes on from CAXITT010000170.1 coordinate 893,548, forward strand.
AACTATATAATTTAAGCACTTCATCTCAGTCCTCAAGGCAAACAAAATGATTATGTTAAGGATGAGTTTAAAAAAAAAACTCATATTTTTAAATGGTATTCCTACATATTCTTTTTGAAGGAAAGAACTAGAATGATAATGAAATATTTCATTAAATAAAGGTGCTTAATCTTTATAAAATTATTTTGAAAAATATACAAATTACGACCTAAAAATATATATATACAACTCACGTAGGTGATATAACAGGAGTTCAAGCAAAGTGATATGAATTTATTAAATCTGTGTTTAACATTCATGAAAAGCCTAACAAAGTTTACTGATTGTCACAACGAACACTTCTTTTCTCAATGCCAACACAGTTTAACATACCTTGCTTTGAATTGTTAGTGTAAGGATTATCAGCGTATGACACATCATCTCTGGGGCTTGCCCACCTGGCAGCTCGCAGGGCTCTTGTTCGCCTGGACAAGACGGCGCTGGCCATGGTCATGTATCCCACCAGGAAGGGCTGCTTGTCGGCCGGTCCTTTCCGCCCCACCAAACCAATGTCTTTAGGATCACACTCTTTGCCTACCATGATCAAAGACAAGCAAGTGCGGGTTACACTGTCTGCAGATAACTCAATGAAAATTATATTTTAAAAACCCCTGGGGCCAATGAAGCCATTTTTTTTTTCAATGCCCCCCGTTTTGGCCTTTTTTTGGTGCCACTATGTTCATAGAAATATTTTTATGGAAAACTTTTTAGAGACAGGGGAACCACTATAAAAAGGTTCGCATTCGCTGGTCTAGAGTCTCTAAAATGTTCGCCCATCACTGGTCAAAACACACACATCAAGCTCATCAGTCCTGCTGTGATCATAGAGCACAGCCCTTTTGTAGACTGACCATGAATTATCTTTCTCATTGACTCAGGCCTGCTGCTCTTTAATGGGGAGGAACCTCTGGGAGTTAAGCCTGAGTGCAAGGAGGTTGTCTCTGAAACCTTTGGCTAAGACTTGGACAAAGCATTTTCATCAAAGTATTTCTACGACTGTGGTGCTTTCAAAACCCACTTATTTATCGGGCAAAGTGGCAACACTTGAAATAAAACCTGAACAAACGCTGGGGTCCGGTTTAGGAAGAAGCAGATAACTGTTTGCATCTTTTTGTCTATGGAGTAAACAACAATAACAGAACCGAATCGCATGACCCCCCATATCCCCGCTAACCAATGCTCGGCTGCTGAGGGGATGCTGGGTGGCTACTTTGCTGATGGAAAGGACTCTGCAGGCTAAAAGCGGAAAGCGGCACCACAGGTTCGACACCACTGGTCTAGACTAACAGGTGTCCAAGAATAGTAGATTGGAGGAAGTTGCTGGTGTTTGAGTGGGACAAAAAATGTTGATAAAATCCATCCACTTAGATTTATCACAACAAGTTTTTTTTCTTTGTGCTGACTATTCATTTTTTTTAAAATTCTTAACCTACCTAAATGGTCAACAACTTTCAAAAAGAGACCCATGTTCATGTGAGGAAATAGAGTCCAGTTCCCAGCAACCTTGGTGGCATCCAGTGTTATCCAGCCTGTCCTGGCCCAGTCAACGTTGAGACTTGATTCCATCTCTAATATCTTATCCCTGGGTTCAACAAAATAATGAGAAATTAAAACTACCGTTTATATAGCTACCTCTGGTTTTAACACCACGAGACAACATGTAGTTCAACTATATCGTATTGCTTTAGCTGCATCATATTGCTTTAAGTTCAGCTGTGAGCCAGTCTATATCGTTATGTTTACATACAACAAATAAATTGTCCTCCAACCATACTCACTCCCAGTCTGGGCCTTGCTTGATGGCATAAAGGCTGATGGTGAAAGTGCCGGATTTGAACTCGGTTGAGACCTCCTTGAAGAGGCGTAGCTCCGCCCCTCTCAGGGTCTCCCCGACAGAAACTTCACTGAAGTCAAAGTAGAACATTCTGTCCCTCTCGTGACGAACATGTTGCAGCTTCCTTACTGAGAAAAAAAAATGTAAGTTTAAATATTTGGATTACACTACACTCAGCTTTGAATTCCGATAAAAAAAAACCTGGATGTTATTTACATTTGGGTCCTGTCCCATTTTTTAACATAAATTTGACAGTATGTTATTCTCTTCTTCCCATGTTTGTCGGCTAATGAAGATTTACTCTTAACACCTTTGCTGGCTTACATCCCAATTTTATAAGATGTTCGTTTCATGACATTATTTTCTTGCATGAATCCGAGGGGGATTAACTTCCCAGTAAATGTCAGTGGTAATCAGAACGATTTGTTTCACTAGAAACCGCTGCATAGATAAACTGATACATCAGACACTGGAAACTATAATAAAATAATAATCCGAAGTGATAAAATGAAGTTGAGGGGGGAGAAAACTGGGTTTGAAGCACAAGAGTGTGAACACAACAGGGTGGCAGGTACATCACTGGACATCAGTGAGAGGTACCAAAAAAAAGCACCCCAGCTATCTGCAGTATAAAAAAGTTTGAAATCAAAAGTGCCCTACCATTGTTGACAAAACTGACAATGACATCAGATCCCTCCACTTTCGCTGGGTCCAGTCCCAGAGCAGAGGTGTTCAGGAGATTGCTGACGTGAATGTGAGAGTCTTCCGCTGCTTGGTCGGGGGCATCTAACCCTCTCAAACTCTTGTACAGGTCTCGCATAAATTTGGATGCCGACTGGATGCTTTTCTCATTGACTCTGGGCTTCGGCTTGCTGTACAGCCCCATCAGTTCAAGAAGTTCCTGCAACCAGTCACCAGAGTGAAACAATTATTTTAATTGGAATACACAATGCATGTCTGTGCTTTATCATTGCAGTGATTACACTTAGTAGGAAGAGAGGCAGCATTGTAAATTTCTTAAGATTTTATTAATTCCTAAGAAGCTATTTCCCTCCTTACATTAAGGGATAATTCCAATGTTAATATCCACAACATCGTGAAGGATAAAACAACTACTGCCTTACATCAAAAGAACTTGATTTCACTGATGATGCAGTGCTGCTGGAAGATTTGAAACCATTTCTACTAAAAATGACCACCAGCCCAGATCGGAAACTTGGAAAAGTAAGCATCAGGATCAGCACAAAGGTGATATTTTTAGAGTGACCATTGTCCAACATCCAGCCCAAGTCAGTGATATGATTCTATCATTTAAGTGCCCTTACTGACAGCACTATTTCTAACCATGATGACATTGAAATAAATGTTTGAAGTAGAATTGTGATGTGATGTGCAGCCCCAAGTCACTGAATGTCAAGAAAGGGAAAAAAGAAGACTTGGTCAGAGGAATCTGGAAAAGTCTGGCATTAGCCAGGACAATGCTGAAAATTGGACAGAGAAAAGGTGTAAATCTATTGAAGTTCAACACATTGTACAGTGTGGGGTGAGCTAAGACTAAGTAAGATGACATCTTTGGCATCAAACAATTTCAGTATGATAGATGGCAAAGCATTCATCTAGCCATAAAAATAGGGGGAAAATGATTAAGGAAATACTTAAAAAACTGATTTTAAATTTTTACAAACGTTAATTTTTGTTATAATCGTTCAAATTGTATTGAAATCTAATAAAATTGACCTGCTGAATTTTTTCCTGGTGCCTGGGTTCAATTTTGCCCAATGGAACCGACTGGCCAAGGTCATTGTCTGTGTAGAATGAGGATGTGCAGGCAATTTCTTTCCGACAAAGAGCAACTACAGCAAAAATAACTGTAAACAATTTGGCCATCTTGCAATATCTAAAAAGAAATAAAAGGAGCAAACTATTAAAAGTAATCAATCCACCTAATTTTTAATTGGAAGACCTTTATACATAGTTGGCAGGCACAAACGCTCAATTTTTTTTTTCATTGTCTGTGAGTAACGACTCCATTTGTAATTCATGCAATTGCTCACAGTGCATTAAGCTGATGGAATAAAAATCTTGTTCTTTAATTGAAGATTTTAGTTCAACTACAAGCAATCAATTCATTATAATTGAATTAATTTAAATTATTAATCATCTGCATTTTAATCAAAAATCATTTTTTACAGTTTAACAGCCAATACCTGTACCATTCATTACTTCAATTTGAATACCAATGATTAATATTTTATTATTTAAATACAAGTTAAAGGCCATGCAAAATGCCACCCATACTTATAACTTATTTCTGTGTATAATACCAATTGTAAAAGTATTATATGTAGGCCCAATCTTAAATATTGTGTAGGCTTGGCAAATTACATGCCCAGTAACCAGGTCACATAAACCTCAATTTTAAATTGTTCATGGCACAGTAGCAATGGTTGCTTTTAATTTTAACATAATTTTTTATGAATGCTAAATCTATTTTTTTTTTTTAGATTTCAAAATCAACTTTATGTTTTTCTAAATAAAGTTTAGAGTTGTGGGGGAAAAAATGTGTAAGGCCATTAGAGTATTAATTCTATTAAAACTAATAATTAGTAAATGCGTAGCCCTTCTTAACACATGGATTAGGACTCAAAATTACTGTCGATCTAATAAGGCTGAGGTGGGTATTTTTTTGTCCTGATACCTGGTTCGAATATGACAATTCAGATGTAATCTAAATAAAACAACTATGTGTTCCGCTAAATTTGTAAAAGTGAACACTGTATCTATAGATCCCGTAAGGGTTCATCCAGATCTTACACTTACATATGCAAGAAATTACTCAAGGCCCACCCCCTCCCCCACTATTTCCCCTACTTACTGTGGCACCTATACATTTTTTTGTGCTACCAGCCCCCCGTCACCCCTCTCGCCACCTTCTGCCCGAGTAAAAATGAGCTTTCATATCCCAAACTCCTCCTCCCCCCAAACACAGTGATTCCCAAAATGTGTCCTGCATCGTCATGGTGAATTCTTTCTTCCTCGCAGGGGCGCCGCAAAAAATTACATGATTTTCATCCACTTATTTCCACTTTCAATCCAAAGTGACAGGACATGACATCTAGTAGCCCTGGTGCAAACCGTTAACTCACTTAAGTAAAACTGTTTGAAAAAGCTCCTAAAAATGATTACCAGAAAAGATGGCACTTGGTGATCTACATGTGACATGTTTTATTTATTTTTACCAAACCATTTAATTTTTAAAAATGTTTTCCCTATTTTGAAGAGTATTAGTTACAATTTGACATGGGGAAGACCTACATAGTAGCTTCGGTAATGATGCTTAGAATCGATGGTGTACCCAAACAAATAATAACTTCACATGAACGGAAAAATACAAAGGTGAAAAGTGGACTATATATTACTGTTACTATGACAAAGGAAATATTAAATGTTAACAGGAGGTGTCATGATCATAATCAAAATATACATCTTTCTCTGAAATAAGATAAATGATCACGCAAACTTTGTGCTGCAAGTACATTATTTATTTGGCCGGTGTTGAGTAGGGCAACAAGGGCTGTCAGCAGATTACACGATTGATGAATTTTCTATTACCAGAAGTAGAACTACCAAGGCCGCTGCCATCTTGGTAAAAATCAGTCCCTATCCTTCCGTCTTCCATATGATAAAAAGTTTTTTTTTCATACCTTGTTTTTGATATCAAAGCAATTTGTTTAGTTTAGCCAGCACTAATTTTTTTAGTTTAAAAGCTTCAAGCTTTTGTAAGGAAAATGTATACAATTTAAAATTTTCCTTTCCTTACTGTTTCTGAGATTCCAACTCCAGCCAAATTTAAAGAATTTAATAATTGCAATACTGATAGTATATGACTCATGCATATTGATAGGATTTGAAATTCCGAATCTAAAAATATGGAAATAGGGGTAGCTTTTTCGGGATATAAAACAGCTGGTTTTTGTCCTTGACATATTGTCAAACTTGGTATTAAAAAATCGTAAAGTGGCTAAGCTTTTAAGTACCAAAAAATATTATTTAAGTTTAATAGCTGATTCATGCCATTGTAATACTATTATAACCGGAAATAAGCAATCAAAAATACAGAAATAAGGTCTTTGAATTAACAATTCTAAAAATAGGGAACCAAGTAAATAGGATGAGAGCAAAGTGCCCTAAGCATATGCTAGGCACTTTGATTAAAATTTCAAAACATTTTTAAAAATATAAAAATACTACAGCTGTAAAGAGCCTGGAGAATAGATTACAAAAACACCAAGATCAGCTTTCTAGCTCAAGTGGTTCAAAAGTTATGAATTTTTTAGTAGGGACGTCAAAGGCACTTTTTTACTATGGGATTTTCCTCCACATTTCGTGACCCTCATTTTGATTTTTTTTTAAGGCCTATAACTTTATTATAAAATGACACAAAAATATAATATTTACAGGGAACATATTTTAATTATACTTCTAAATAAAACCACAAAATATAAGTTAGTTTTTGTTAATATAAAATTATTTTAAAAATCCCATTAAAAATTATATAAAATATGCTGACTCGTCACTTATTTGTAATTAATTAATTATTTATGCATAAATATTTTTTTTTCAATTTCCCAAAAATCGTAATAATAATAAAACATTCTTAAGATATTAATTTCAAATTTTCTGTGGAATTCTTTAAAACTTATAAGTATATACTAATAATAAAGAGATTATTTGTTTCAATAAATTAAAATTGACTATTACACTTTTTATTTTACCATTTTCTATATAATGTATTTTAGTCCCATACCATATAAATGTGTGAATATGACCAAAAATAGTAAGTCATTTATTTTAAGTTAGTAAAGTTGTTTCACAGATCAACATTTATTGTTAGAATCAACTTTGGCTGTTGATAGAATTTTAAATAAGTTCTAGTTATTTGCTTGAGGTAATTACAATGTTTTATTATTAAATTTTAGTAATATCTCATGTAATTCTTGGATTATTGTGGCAGAAAGTGTGTTT
>CAXITT010000170.1:900533-914424 GCA_964033795.1 Lymnaea stagnalis
GGGGGGGGGGGGGGGGTGGATAGGCCTACACTTATAATAGTAATACTATTCTAGGCCTCTATAAATAGATACATACATATTATATATGTATATATATTGTATATATATATATATATATATATATAGTTAATAGTATACATATAACTGTATAAAAACTAATAGTTAATTGTAATTAATTAGGCTTTTTTAACCTAATATCCCTCAATAAAAGCATCAAATCATATTAAAAATATGTGTTTGTGTTATTAATTATTTTCTTTTTATTTTTAAATGAGTTATTAGGAGGTAATAGGCTGGATTTCCAGAGTAAATCAGGTTATTTACCATAGCAACAAATATTAACGATAATAGGTAATTTTGGGACACACGTGATTAAAAATTTCGGAGTAAATTTCTGACCACCGGTTGGGCCTAAATTAGCCTTTCTTGGATATATTGTAGTTAATGCCATTATTTATAAAGTCCCTGAAATTCAAAGAAAGGACAAGGATCCTTTCCACAAAAAAAATATGAATGAGTAAAAATTGCGTTATTTTACCTTCAAATTTCAAAGTGAAGCCCCAAAATTTTATGTCTAATCATAACACAACATGTCTACTCTAAGTTGTGGGCGGAAATAGAATTAACATGCTGGGCTATATATTCGTTAAAAAGTAGTAAACAACGTGACTCTCGGTAAACTAAAAAGTGGAGGTCGCCATTTTGACAACGAAATCACGATACCCGGTTTTCGGCACTTCCCGGATCTTACCAAACTACCTACATATGCCTTTACTCAATTTGGTATAAACCTAGCATCAATGGTTTTAGCAAAAGAATAATTATAATTTAGAATAAATATACTTTTTTTATATACAAAATTAAACAAACATCAATCATCTTCATATTTTTTAGCTATTTATTTTATAAAGATATTGAAAATATGAAAAGTTTTTGAGCTATGACTGTAAAAAATTGAAAATAAGAATTTGAAAAGAATGGTGAAAAATGGAAGGGTCAATTATAATGCACCTGCCCATCGCCACAATAAGAAATTGACTTTATGAAATTTAGGTTTCATTCATTTTTCAACTTTCATGCTGCAATGCAGATCTAACTGTGACTGTGTTAGTTACTAAACTAAGTTAGTTTAGTTAATGTAATTGTAAGTGCAGTGTGTGTATTCCTAAGAAGTGAAGTCTAGGACTAGGACTGGTGTGTTAGTGTGTGATGAACCACGAAAATTGAATGAAATTAATTAATAGTGTCGGAAGTAAGAGCTCAATGGAATTTTAAGTCTAGGCATACATTTTTACATGTATAACTTAAAATAATGTAGTCTTACAGCCGTTCAAGATAGCTAAATTATTGGAATGAAAACTTTTCTTTTGTTGTTTTTTTTTTCCCTTACAGTTAGGAGACTTCCGGTACTTTTTTTTTTTTTTTTTTTTTCTTTTGTTGTTTTTTTTTTCCCTTACAGTTAGGAGACTTCCGGTACTTTTTTTTTTTTTTTTTTTAAAGAAAGGCCAGATTGGGTTTGGCGAAATCAAATTATTCTTTTTCCTTATAAATACAAATGAAATGAACTTTTGATATGTGTAAACTAAGAGGATTTATAAATTGAGACTTTAATTGGGTGCTTACCGTAAATCGTACAAAAGCTTCTGAGAAGGTATTGATGATCAATATTTGCAATAAAATAGGGAAGAACCTGAGCTCTAAAATGATATTGTTTACAAGCCTAAACTACGGTCAGCATTTTTTAATGATAGTTTATTTCGCTTCTCATATTTTACCTTAAGTTTTGCTGTCATTTTCTGTTTTCGTTGGTTATTTATCATGTTTTCACTAACCTTGTGATTGTCACTTCCACACAACCGTCAAATTTAGAACTTCAAGTATATTTCTTTTTTTTTAAATTGCCAAAGTATGTTAATATTTTTTTTTTTTAAATTGTATGCATGGAAGTAAAAGGATTTTAATTAAAAAGGGCCATCTGCACGATATCATTTTTATTTTGAAATTTAGAGTAATTATCAGCTGCTTTTTTAAAACTTTGGTTAAAATTTGAGACTGAGGCTAAATGGCCGAGCTACTCCCTCCCCCAAAACATGTTCTCCTCCCTTTGTGATATACACATTATCCTCCTTCATGGAGGATGCGACTCGTTTATCTTGGATGGCAACTCATCTAAGGGAAGGCAACCTCTGAAATTAAACCTGGAGTTAAAGTTCGGTAGGCGTTATGACATTGACACTATGAAAATTTCCACAACTACTGTGTGGAACACAAAGATCAAAGTGAAAAACACAGAGCACACTCATCTAATGCAGTGGTCCCCAAATGTCGGTCCGTGGACTTTAACCGGTCCGCATGCCTAACGCTGCCGGTCCCCATAACATAAATATTTATTGTCAAATAGAAATAAAATTAAAAAAATAAATCATGCACCGGTCCCTGTGGTAAAATTTCGAAACTTGTTCACCGGTCCGCCAAACTTTAAAGTTTGGGAACCACTGATCTAATGCATCCTGGTCTATTTCCAGTGTCCTGACCAAGTCTTCCCATTGGTTAAATAAGAAATGACGAGAGAGTGAGGCTGATGAATTTAGCAACTCTCCTTCACTTTAAACAAAATACAGCTAAAGTCAAGGTTACTACTCAAGTCGAAAATTGCCTTGGTCATCTTTGCATACCAAAGACTAACACTTCATGAGACTGTTGTAAATGAAATGATCTGAACAAATAAAATCTAGCTACTTCTGCAGTACTGTGTCATTTGTTGAATACCACACCATTGAAACACAAATAAAACCCTCCTAATGTAATTTCTACATTAAGCTGTGAACTTAATAGCATCACTTGAATAATAGAGGTTAAAGATGTCAAATTGTGGCTCTCTGCAGAACGACCTTACTTAAACAACACAATCAGAACACAGGAGCAAGGACTAACTTTCCTGTATATTGTGTGTAGCTGCATGAAGTGCGTCTGTTTTCTATAGGGTAATGTTCAGTAATAAAAAAAAAAATCAAGCAGCGGATGAATACAAGCGATAAATGATAAAAAGAGGGACTAAATTTTGTATCAGTGTTTAAATGCATTAGCTGACCTCATGTTTTTTGCATGTCTAGTAATGTTGGGTCATCTGTGACTATGAGATATGTAGTTTGTATGGGACAAAAACAATATTATGTGCAAACCTGTATTATTATACTGAAGCAATTATATATGGAGACTTAATTAACTCATATTGACAAGGCAAGGAGATGATTTATTTGGGGTGCACTCTTAGACTTTTGTTTATAACTAAGTTGATGATAACAAAGACAAGACAGCAAATTTCAATTATGAATGCATCAATTATGTTTAAAGAAAAAAAGAAACAATGATTTTATAAATTTTATTCAAATTTAAAGAATAATTTATCATTATTGGTGGACATGGAGGCAAAATATAATTTTATGTTATGCAGTAAAATATTCTTTTAAATTGCATGGGAAAACCCTTAAAGATATAAATAGAAGTTAAAAAAATACACCAAGCCCAATAAATACACACATTTTTAATTCCTGTAAACTTATATCAAAGATACACAATGAAAGTTATGGAAGGAGTAAACAATACAATAAATAGTCCCCTGGAACAGTGGGTATAGAACACAATCCTAATTTGCAAACAGCCTCTGCATCAAGTTTGATATGTTTGGCAACAACATTAAATGATCAACACATCGCATTAGTGGCATCAACACTTTAGTGTAAGTTCTTTTTATCTGTTAAACGTATAATCACAAGCTGAGAATGTACTTGGGAAAAAAAAAATCCCTTTAAAAAATGGGCAAAATTGTTGACCTGAGGAAAACATACAATTAAACATTATATTAAGAGCATTTTAAAAGGAATTTTTCCATTAAAAAGCATTTCATGGTAATTTTGTAAAGGCACTTTGGTGATTATTATACTATATCATAAACATAAGTGAAAAAAGACACCAACTAACAAGATGTCTATTGACAGACAAATCTATAAAGGAAACTTGCTAGAAAAACTGATGCATAGCTTGGTAGAAAAATGCAATTAGTAAAGTTGAGGATCTTCATTTACAAACTTCATGAAAGAGTTGCAGACGTTTGATTCAGGAAATATTAAGAGATCTCTGTATGTACAAAAACAAACTTTACATTCCAGTTATCACGTGTGGCTAATATATTGAACTTTGATTCTTTAAAAATGATAAATTTCTATTAAATTAAATTTGGTTGGGGAAAAAAAATCATGAAAATTTAAATCTCAACAAATGTAAAATGTCAGGTATAAACTAAAATTACTCAACTTTAGTTTCCCATACAAAGCCTACTGGGCTAGTTCCAGCCTTGTTTAGGTATTATATATGCTAAAAACTATATTTCAATTGATTTTGTTTTTTTTATTTCAATCATGAACAAGTAATTTTTAAGTAATACTTAACAATTTAATCATAAAGAGCAATCTCATGTAGAGTGCAAACATGGGGAACTATTCCATGTAAAGCTTTAATATGGGAGACAATCAGCCAGGTTTAGAATGTTTTTAACCCGGTACCGTACTTCAAAGTAGGAGGTTTATCATCAACAATCAATAAATAACTCTTGCTGATGTAGACATTAAGTGATATACATTCATTTCATTTGGAAACAATTTTGTGTACCCTGATATTTACAAAGAGTTTTTATATACATTTTATTTCCCACAAGAGTCTTAACATTCTTATGCAACTCTGACAGCAAGTAGATCACAACTGACGACAGGCAGGAATCTCTGAGAACAAGTGGATCAAACTGACGACACACAGAAAACATAGACAACAGGTAGACTACAATGAGTATACATCTACCACACTTAGGACACATAGACAGCACTGGCAACAAGTTGGACCACACTGACTCCAGCTTATGGCACAACTGACAGAACACATTTTTATTATCCACAGTTTAGTTGCCAAAAAGTCTGGAAAAAAAATTGATTTGACTCTGCAGTACAAAGTTATATGCAATTTAGTAATTTCTCAAAGACTTTGTCAGTATCTCAGTCAGTTCCTCTGCACCAGCGGGCCTCGGAGAGAGCTTCGTAACTCGATGCTGTAGACGATACATATTTCTTTTTGAGTAACAGCATTTTAAATAAATTGCATTTTTTAAGAAAATAGTCTTAAGCTTTTCTTCTGCGGAGATCAACACAGATAATTAATGTTCCTTTATCATCTCTGATTTTACGGTACTTATCTGACGGTATTTATATGTTCATTTTTCTGTGTTTATAAAGAACCAAAAAAAGATAAAGGATTTTATAATGCAATTAAATATTATTTGTATAGTAGCAACTGGCAAAAATGGCTACTCGCTTAACAGTGTTTCATAAAAAACGGCGCCCTTAAATCTCTGTCTGCAATACTCACTACTACTCAGTGTTGTGCGGAAGGAAACGCAAGTGCTAATGAACAGACTTGTCAACATCCACTGTACGATGTGACGAAATAGTGGCATCCTCAAAATAAAAATACTAGTATTTGTAATTTTACATTTCTATTTCATTTTCAGTTGTAAATCATGTACTGTACATGTTAAATATATATTTAAAGGTAACGCTGTGTAAATTTCCCTTTCTATAGTTGTTTTAGTTAGTGTTATTGCACACTTCATATATATGAGTACATAGTATGCAGTTTTGCCTTCAGGCACCCTTGCGGCACAAAACAGTCTCAATTCACATACTGGCGTTTTTCACTCAACGGCCAGGGTCCGGTCACAATTATGCCATTATTGCAAGGTACTGCTGTACACTGAAAGAAGAAAACTATCAAGTTTTCCTCTCGGGGAAAAAAAAGAAGCTCATATTGTTGTTACCTGTGGCAGCGTTCCTTTCACTAAGGCAGGAATATCGTCTTTGGTGTAGCCCAGGGACTCTATGCCATCTGGGCACTCAATGTCTTTCATGATCTTCAACAGCACTTCACGAAGCACTTTTCCAGCATCAGCCTTCTTGACATTACGGACATCAACACCTATGGTGTTAATAAATTTTTAAAAAAATATAAATTTTTTTAGTCTGGCTCAGATAATAGGTACCGGTAAGTCAACAAATGTTTTGATCTGGAACACAAACAAAAAAAAACAAACAAAACACTGGTATAGACCATGAGTTTAATAAATACAATTCTGTTTGAAAACCATCCAGTAAAAATCAATGTTATATCGGCAACAGTTATTAAATAATTGATTCATCAGGTTGCACACGAAAAAAAAAAGAAAAAAAGTTTTCTAAATGAAAATAAGCCACTGAAAATTTATTTTGTTTTAATCGGGTAGCGCCAACCGTCTGGGGTATTGTGCCATCAAAATGTTTTGGACAGGAAGCAATGGATTTAGAAAGCACTGATGTTGATCTTTATTCTGATATATATTTTTGCAAGGTGTAAAATAAAATTGTATGCTCAAAACTACACTCATGAGTCATGTAAAATTTGACAATGTTTTTAAAAATTCATAACTTTCTTAAAATTGATGGAGAATTAAAACTGGTGGTTCTGTTCTGATTAAGCCAAGTTCTATTTAGGATAATAGTTGAATTTTATTTTATTTCATTATGAAATTTGTATTTAGAATACCTCATTCAATAATCAAATCAATGTTGGTCTGAATAAAGAACTATTTAAAACTTAGATAATGACTGATTATACAAGTTTAGAATAATATACATACCCAAGGCTTCTGCTGCTTGTAGATGGCGCTCAGGACAGGCAGGGGCGGTGAACTCAAACACAGCAGGCGCAGTTATAACAACAGATAAACCATGAGGCTGAAAAATAAATTTTAACTCTTATAGCAGAGAAATAAATACCTTTTTTTCCCACACTTAGCTTTTATATTAACTGTTCATTATGTGATAACAAGTAGACACGCCAATAGCCAAGATTGCATACCAACAGCCAGAGTAACAACTATATTTTACAAGTAAAATTTCAAGAAATCTATCTTAACTAACATTGAATTTCAATGTTGCATTGTTGTCATTAAATCTTAAGACTTCCATGCTGAAGGATTTTTTTTTTTTAAGTTGGCAGTTGCCAAGGGGATACACATTATTTTTTTTAACAAAGATGTTATATACCACAAGTGGGTGATCATCACTGTAATCCTTGGACTTGTAATTCTTGACAAGTCCAGAAATGGGGTAAGACATTCCATGGCTGTGAGAAAAAAAAAGGGGGCACAAAAATTACACAGATTAAAACTGAGGCAAGGAGATTTGTTTTTTTTATTAAAAGAAGAGGTTGCATCTACGGTTGTTGTGTAATTTTTAATGTCAGCTAATCTAAAAAAAAAAAAAATTCAATCATTTTTAAGAGCCACATATTGTACCCAAGGAAGATTTCAGCTCTTTTTTGAGAACCATTGCACCAACACCTCAAGAGTTTCTCTATAATATAATTAGTGTAAAATATTTTAGAATCTGGTAAGTCAGCACTGCTCACAAGAGACATCATAGCCCTACAATACAGCTTACCAGTGAAACATTGCAAATCCCTCTACATACATAGGAGCCAGAATGATCAATACATTGATCGTGGGCCCTTAATATATAGAAGAAGAAGAAGCTTACCACAACTAGACACCATACCACAATGTGACAGATTACCATAACGAGACACCTTACCACAACCAGACAGCTTACCAGAGATGGACACCAGCATTACCAAATCCAATACCAGCAAATGAGCTTGCCAAAAGCATGGCTGACCTTGCCTCAAGGTCTTCGTTATTCTTGACTGCCCTGCAATGAGTGACACCAAAGAGTAAAAAAAAAACAAGTGCTTACCATAGGTGAGTGCCTGCGTTACCAAAGCCAATCCCAGCGAAGCAGCTTGCCAACAACATAGAAGACCGAGCCTCTTTGTCATCTACATTGTAAACAGCCCTGGAAGTGTTGAAGCAAGGGGAGGTAAATACAAGAGAGGGGGTGGTGGGAAAAATAGCAGTGCTCAAACACATAGCAAGCTCTGGTAAATTATTGACAAATGAAGATTTTCATTTTATTGTAAAAAATATAAGACTCTGTTGAGCAATCAAGTTTAAAAGTATGAATTATTTTTGTTTAAAATAATTTGTGCAAAAAATATTCAAACAGCGACATAATGTTCCCCTTTTCTTTTGATAGCATTAATTTCAATTGTTGGATATTTAAAAAAAAAAAAATTAAAATGGCCAAAAAAAAATGAAAATAGATTTTCAGGTTTTAATGAAGTTTCAGACCAAAATGATCCATGGCCTTGGATATCTAGGTCATAAAACAATAGTTATCTTATAACAATAGTTAACACCGTTGGCATTGTTATTTTTAATTTGTCATGGTGCCTACCAATGTGTAGTCTCATTGGTCACGCCTCCCCATGGGATGATAACACACTTAACAATGTCCACAGACTTAAGGAGAAACATGCAAACACTTTTATTTTATTATTAAACAAATGGATTGACCTTGAGATTTTAAAAGAAAAGTAGAAAGGTGACATGCATGCATGCATGACTTACAAGGGGAGAAAGCTTTGATTTTAGCCTGACTTTTTGAGTGAAGCAAGGCTGGAGTTTAAGAGACTAAATGAGTTGGGTTTTTGTGTGTGATTTTTTTTTTGGGGGGGGTGAGGGTGCCTCTGATGAGAAACCAAGCAAAAAGCATGCATTGCAACAGGGGTTTAATGGAAACAATATGGTTATCCTATGAAGCCACACAAAATGCAAGACACCCATATTTAACAATAAGCAGGTAAAGCAGTTTTAAGAAACACCGCTGGTTGGACTGGGTGTTACGGATATGATATATTTTAGCACAAAGATTTCTCATGCACCGATTCTGCAGTGTTTTGGCTTTGGTTTAATTTTAAGCTTGGGTTGTGCCGTCAGATTTCTGTTGAGGGGCTGGCAGTGTACGTTGGCAATAAAGCAATACACTCTGCTACATTTCATTTTACTTTTAAGCTTGAAAATTTTGTGGCAAGATTTCTGTTGAGAGGTTGGCAGTGCGAAGCAACACACTCTGCTACATTTCATTTTTAAGCTTATATTGTGTGGCCAGATCTCTGTTGAGACATTGGCAGTGTAAAGGTATACACTTTTTCTACATTAAGTTTCAAGTTCAGGATGACCATTAGTCAGTTTAACAAAACCAAAGAGAGCAACAACAACAAAAAAAAAGGAAACTGTTTCTCTGGTGGTTAAAAGTATTTTTTAGCCTACAATTACCACCTCTAAAATAATCAATTTGAATTTTTGTTTTTTGTTTAAAGTAATGCAATATTGTATGATTATATTAAACAAATAACAGTAACAATTGTGGGGAAATAATTATTTATAATTAAAAAAGTGTTAAGTGATTATTAAGTAAAAAAAATAGGATGTGAAGTTGGCCTGCTAATGGCATAACATCAATAGTTATAAAGTTAATTTTTTAAAATGTAAAAGCCAAATTATATTAAACCAATAGCACAAATAAATAATATGTTGCCAGATAAGTGGTGGGAAACTGACCCTTGTATTAGAAATTTTTTTTGATGGTATATTGTATAGTGTTAACATGGGTCATTTCTATTTATCTATTTTTTACAATCTATATACAATGTATTAAGCGAGGCTGACCTTTTGATGTATTTGGCAGTTACCCTGAGCGCATGGAGTGACCAGATATCACTGATGGGGTTGTTGCCCTGGTAGGCTGGTCTTAGGCTGGGGTCTTCCTGACCCTGGCGTTCATAGTAAGGCATTGCAGTGTAGGACTCTATGGCGTGGCTGAAGAGAAAGAAAATCTAGGATAGATGAAAACAATACTTTCTGACCCTGGCGTTCATAGTAAGGCATTGCAGTGTAGGACTCTATGGCGTGGCTGAAGAGAAAGAAAATCTAGGATAGATGAAAACAATACTTTCTGACCCTGGCGTTCATAGTAAGGCACTGCAGTGTAGGACTCTATGGCGTGGCTGAAGAGAAAGAAAATCTAGGATAGATGAAAACAATACTTTCTGACCCTGGCGTTCATAGTAAGGCATTGCAGTGTAGGACTCTATGGCGTGGCTGAAGAGAAAGAAAATCTAGGATAGATGAAAACAATACTTTCTGACCCTGGCGTTCATAGTAAGGCATTGCAGTGTAGGACTCTATGGCGTGGCTGAAGAGAAAGAAAATCTAGGATAGATGAAAACAATACTTTCTGACCCTGGCGTTCATAGTAAGGCATTGCAGTGTAGGACTCTATGGCGTGGCTGAAGAGAAAGAAAATCTAGGATAGATGAAAACAATACTTTCTGGGTGTTAACTCAAGTATTTCTGGGTGTTAACTCAAGTATTTCTGGGTGTTAACTCAAGTATTTCTGGGTGTTAACTCAAGTATTTCTGGGTGTTAACTCAAGTATTTCTGGGTGTTAACTCAAGTATTTCTGGGTGTTAACTCAAGTATTTCTGGGTGTTAACTCAAGTATCACTCTTTTAAAAAAAAAAACAAAAAAAAAACATCCTGACAGAGAGAAAGTTACAAGATTTCACCATTTCTATGAATGTCTGCAAAGTTGTTGCAAAATTTTTATTCTTTGGATCATCTCACAAAATTTACCCCATCAATCTTATCGCCATTGAGGTTTTACTTTAGGAATTTGTTTGAAAAGTTAAGCACCAGACCAATGATTACAATTATTCACCTTATTGAAGAGAGTGTTTCCGTCCCTGATCCCATCCCCCAATGATGTAGCTAGGGTTACTGCCGCCCTGGGTGGGCCAATAATTTTGTCATCTCCCACCCCCTTCCACAAAAAAACTCTGCAGCTGGCCAAAAGTGCACCCACTCGATGAAAGAAAAGTTCCATTCGGGGTAGCTAGCCCTCCCTCCCCTTCCCACACACCTGCCCATGACTAACTCAAGGGTTGATCAAGTTTTGAGTTTTTTCCCACTTCTTTACAGTGACGAGCAGGAAAGATGTTACTAAGCTACATGACTGTGCGTGTAGAGTTTTCTGTGCTTGATTAGCTACAGGAATGTGCAGAGTTTTCTGTGCTTGATTATTGTGTGCTTGTCTATTGTGTGTAAACTTGTCTGTCATGTTACATTTGTTTGTCCTGTATGCATTCGTCTGGTAACCCATAGAGAGTACTGAATCTGATTTAAGCATTTTTTTCAAAGTAATTTTCTTTTTACCCCCCCCCCCCCCCTTCCTTACCCCGGATTCGGTTATTCTTATGATTCGCTGCCTGGACTGATAAACAAAAGTCTTGACTTACCATAAGACATCAATCCCTGAATAGGCTGCTACTCTTTCTGGCATTGTGAGCAGGTGAAGGGGGTCCAGAATACCAAGTGTTGGTCTCAGACTTCTGTTGGAAATACCTGGACAACAAAAAAGTACACTCACAACTTATGATGGAAACACCTGGACAACACATAAATAAACTCACAACGTCTGCTTGAATTACTCTGAAATTCTACAACTTCTGTTCAACATCAGCTAATCAAAGAACTTATTATTTGAAAAAAAAAATAATAATAATCTTGGCCCGATGAAAATTCAAAACAAATTGAGATTACTGCAATAAATTCCCCCCCCCCCCAACCACCACCACAAAAAATAATTTTTAAATGCATAGAACAACTAACTTGATTAAAATGGTTCCTCTTACCTGTTTTGGCTTTCATTTCCTTAAAGTCAAAAACAGCAGTTCCAGTTGTCTCACTACCTGTGCCTGCTGTTGTGGCAACTGAAACATGAGAAATTATTACTTTTTCAAAAACACAACAGCGGACACCTCAAGAATCCTGCGTACCATAAAAGAATGATTCATTGAAAACCAGCTGGCAGAGCTGCCAGGCTTAGACTGACACGCCAGACCAGCTTTTGCAGCAAACCCAAACGCTAACCCAAACCCTAACCAAATCTCTAACCCAAACCCTAACCAAATCTCTAACCCAAACCCTAACCAAATCTCTAACCCAAACCCTAACCAAATCTCTAACCCAAACCCTAACCAAATCTCTAACCCAAACCCTAAGCCTAAGGATATGTGAACTATAAAGCTACACCCCTAGAAGTCACCAGGGACTAACCCAAGTAACCACCAAAACTCAAATTACAAGCCTGAAAGCAAACAAAAATACATTACAACAGTGTAGTACATCAGTGGATCCAACATTCATCAACTTACTTGCTATGAGAGGCTTCAATGCATGTTTCACAGGCAAGCCTTTGCCAATTGGAGCGTTGACGTAGTCCAGGAACTCGGCGTCTGGTTTACTGCTGTACAGATTTGCCGCCTTGCACGTGTCCATCACAGAGCCGCCGCCGACCGCCACAAACACATCAAATTTGTTGGCCAGACAGAAGTCGATGGCTTCTTTCAGACTGTGAACAAATAGAGCTATGAGGAAAACCCAGTCGAATTGAGCGTTGTTGACCTCCCTCATCGCAGTCCTCACCGAATCATGTCATAGTTCTGGGCATCAGTAACAAACCTCTGCTTGAACAAACACACCATGGTATAAAAAGCTGTGGTGTGTTTTAACCAATTCTCAGCATAGGTTTATCATTGAATGTCCCTGGTCAGTAAGTCAGCCGTGTCGGGGTGATAAAAGCTTGTCTGCCAATAGGTTTATCATTGAATGTCCCTGGTCAGTAAGTCAGCCGTGTCGGGGTGATAAAAGCTTGTCTGCCAATAGGTTTATCATTGAATGTCCCTGGTCAGTAAGTCAGCCGTGTCGGGGTGATAAAAGCTTGTCTGCCAACAAGGCTTGCCAGGGGTTTAATAAGGATATTTCTATAGCTTGGACCTGCCATGTAAATGTGTGCACACAGGCTTAAACCAACACACATTACACAATTAACTGTATCATATGACCTGTACATTTATATTGTATATAAGAGAAGTTGTAGAGTTATAGATATCTCAATCATAATAAGGAAATATTTTTTTCAAAATGAATAGTAATTTAGGTACTGTATTTATTAAAACATCAACAACAATGGTAGTTTGGTGATGCCAATGTATGATGCCGCATTCGATCTCACCTATGATTGGAGGGTTCCACACGTATCTTGTCATAAAGTTTGTAGTTGACACCGTATTTGTCCAGGGACTCCAGGGTGGCCTTCACCGGTGGCAGTTTGACAAGGTGGGGGTCGGTCATGACACAAACATTCTTACCACCAAGATTTTTGCAGTCCTGAGAGGAACATTTTACACTGAGATGAACACACCGTTCTCTTTTAATTAAACATGAAAAACTGGAATATCTTAACTAGAACATCAAAGGCAAGCTGTAGATAACAGAAGCGAGGGTGTCTGGATTATAATGAAATTTAAAGCATTTCTTTGATCGGCGTATTAATCATAAAACCGTGGGCACTGCCAGAAATGCCACACCTTTTAAAGGGGACTAAACTCCTAACAGAGTGACAACTATCAAAGCTCCTTGATATTATCAACGACAACATCACTAGCACTGACCAGTCCAACCTCCTTGGTGACCCCTTCACCGTAGCGTATATTAGAGCACGCCATCTGAAAAACAGAGAACAAAAGGATATTAAATTATTGGAATGTAACGCAGTCCTTATAAAAACATGCTTAATCTTTTAAACAAATGAAGGCAAACCCTTGTCACTTCAAGATATGCCATTCAAACATGCAGGGCAGCAAATACTGTTCCCATAGTGAAATAAAATAGCATTAATATATAATAAAATATATGCATAGTCATAAGTTGTGTAAATGATTAAAATAACTTTTGACTTCAATTTTTTTTAATTACTTGAAGAGACAAGTAACAATATTCACAAATTAATAGTTTGTTGTATTTTTTTTTTTTTTTTTGTGGGTGTGGCAGGGTTTACAACTCTGCTT
>CAXITT010000170.1:922868-996822 GCA_964033795.1 Lymnaea stagnalis
GGGGGGGGGGGGGGACCTTGCTTTGGGGATGCACAAGCTAGCTGTGCTGTCTCGTAGTTTGAGCACCATCTTGAGAAAGCAAACACACCGCACACGTTAAAGAAAACCCCACAGCAGGAAGAAAAAGAACAGAATTCCTTCCACATCTCATTGCACACCCTTGAAAAAGAACAGAATTCCTTCCACATCTCATTGCACACCCTTGAAAAAGAAAGAAAAAAAGACAAATATTTTCCTTCTGTACCAGGAGCCGCGGGTGGCAGACCAACGCCTAAGTCTAAGACCTTTAACCTTCGCCCAGCGACAAAGTAGAATTTAAATACAGATTTATATATATACAGTGTGGGCCAATAAAAGTGAGAACATCTCGACGCATATGAGTTATTTCAAAATATAATTTAATCAATTATAATTCCTCATGGAATTTTTTTTTTTTTTGGGTCAAAATATTTAGCTAATCATAAATCATGTTCAATGTGTCCTTCTTGCTTCTCAACTAATGAAGCTAGTATGGGTATATTTAAACTAAATTTGATGTGATTAAATCACATTTTACAAATGTTTCTCACTTTTATTGGCCCACCCTGTATATATATATATTTAAATGTTAACAATATGAAGTTTTCCTTGCTAGACTACATACATATCCTACTTCATGTTTTTTAAAAAGAAGACTCAATGACTTGGAAAAAAACAACAAAAAAACAAAACAAAGCACAAACAAATTATAAGAAATAAAATAGGGATACATACAACAAACAGCACTGTGTCTATCCCACGAGACCACGGCCACGCCACTTCTGCTAACGGTCTATTTAGGCAATTTAGCTCAGTAACTTACCGGATCAGACCGGACGGGAAATTAATAAGCAAGCTCTGCTGAGAATGGTCAGAGCGTTTATCGTGGTTTTGGGGGAGGGGGCGGGCCCAGGTGACGTCACCAAGAGGTCATCTCGCGTTGGTTGCGTTGGTTCCTACAAACAGTACCGGTGGCCAGTGTTCCCTTTGAGCCGCGCGGCTGCGCACCTATCTAACAGACGCCGCGCAGAAGTTTCGAGAATCCGCGCAGCAAATTTCCATGTAAGTGTGTGTTTGTGGGCTGTAAAATTTTGCACACAAAAAAATGTATGCTGTAACACTTTGCACACAACTGTAGGATTTAGCACACGAATCAACAAACCTTAGAGGGAACATTGCCGGTGGCCAGCAGGGACGTCATTTGGGTAGGGCAGGGAGGAGCATTTTGCCCCCCCCCCCTTTCCCCAGAATTTGCAAGATTTTTATTTCCCCACTAGGTATCAGTACCTAGGTCAATAAAAAATCAAACGGAGCAGATATATAAAGAAAAAAAAGGTGGGGGGGGGCGGGAGAGAAATAATCGATCGTTTAAAATTAACAATAGAAAACATCAATCATAATCTGGCAAGTCCTGTAAATTGATATGTACTGTTGTGGCTCCAGACATAAGAACCCTACAAGGCGGACAAGTTTTGGCTTTGCCCTCACCAACCCTAACTAAAAAAAACAAAAAAAAAACAACTGAAATGACGTCCCTACTTGACGTTTAAAAAAGAAAACACAAATTGCTAAAAAAAAACAACAAAACAATTGCAAGGAACAAACTATCTTAAATAAAATACGGATACACACAACTGACAGCACTGTGTGTTTCTCCGAAGAGGCCACGCTAACTTCTGCTAACCGTCTATTTAGCTTATTAATTAGTAGCCACCACGGACTTACCGGACCAGACCGGACGTGAAATTAATAAGGAAGCTTGGCTAAGAATGGTCAGGGCTTTTATCGTAAAAGGGGAGGGGTGGGGGGGGGCAGGTGACGTCACCGAGACGTCCTATCGCGTTGGTTCCCTATAGACAGGGGTCCGGTGGCCAGGTACGAAATTCGAAGGCTTGACTATAATAGGAGATTCTATCTTGGAAAAAAAAAAAAGGTAAAAAAAAAGGGGGGGGGGGACGACGACGACACGAATTTCGATGAGTGGGATCTTCATTTTAGGGGCGTGGAAGAACGAGATGGGGTAGGTAAAGGAGCAGACTAAATGAATTTAATTAAATACTTACGCAATAAATGTGGGGGGAAAAAAACGAACTTATTAAAGGGGAAGAGACTGTGATACGATATAGCAATAGGAAATAAGAAACACATGACATGGTAGGGGAAACCTAGGGGGGGGGAGGGTGTTACAACAAAGTTTAAATCCACTTTCATGAATACCACACCTTATGTCACTTATCGGTGGTCTCATGACCATATGTCTAATTTTAGATAGCGCTAGCTGAGCTAGATGACCGTGGAGATGTGAGATAGGAGGGGGATTAGGCGAGACTTCGTTTTATCGTTAGTCCCTTACAGCCGAACTATTTGCCGGGATATTACAGCGCTAGGAGCTCGGCCTCAGCGCAATAAAAATTTGTCAGTTGATAACCCACACCGTTGATAAAAAAAACAAAGTTGATAACCCACACATTNCTCTGTCAACCCAACCTAAATCTCCCACAAGACCCAGTACTCCAAAAGACCCCCCCCCCCACCCCAGCCACTAATCCCGTGAAGCTGTACCGGGTCCATGGTTCACTTCAGCCATTGAACGGGCTTATCACAGTGAGGATAGACGAGATTACGGCCAATGGGCTTAAAGCTTTAAATAAAGTTACATACCGCTTTAAATGAGTCGGCAAGGTTAACGTCACCCCACCCCACCCCCCCCAACCCCCTCACCTGGCCAGTGCAACAAGTGACCAGCAGCAGGCCCTATCTTATCAGCCTAACAGTTCAGGGAGATTTCATAAGTAAGGGTCACACGCTTTCATCTTATGTTGGTCATTATACATTAGTCACCAGCAGTGTGGCAAACCAAGAGAGTGTGGAAGAAAGGGGGGGGGGGGCGCTACCCGACCAGTGCAGCACTTTTTGGGTTTACATACAAAACTATATGCCTCATCCAAAATGTTGGTCATTGGTCAAATAAGCAGTCATCTCATGTTGGTCTCATGTAAGTCACCAAATATGTTGGTTGAATAAGCTGTCATCTTATGTTGGTCACATGTAAGTCACCAAATATGTTGGTTGAATAAGCTGTCATCTTATGTTGGTCATACGTAAGTCACCAAATATGTTGGTCAAATACGCAGTCATCTCATGTTGGTCACATATAAGTCTCCAAATAAGCTAACCCCATACAAGCTCTCATTCTAATCACCAAACTTCCTACTGCAAACAACAATAATTTCAACAACATCCAGGGATTGACTGATGTTTCTCATAGATCTGTTAACAAGTACAAGTTAAGATCTCTAGCGGGCTGCATGCAACACACACACAATTGTAGAGATATTGAAGATAAAGTCTGAACTATTCATCAAACTGAATTGCAGTGTTTTTAAAGTTTACTCTGTTTATAACATCTCAACAGTGCTTTGAGAATTATTTTTGTAAACTCATTCAGGGGCGCAACAATGAATAGTAGCGGTTACTAAAGTTATGAGCTTTGCTGATGGTAATGCACTGCATGAGCAGGGAAGGTTTTTTAAAAACAGGGAAGTTAAAAGATAACCTAAGGTTTAAATTTTAAGGGAAGACTGAGCCCATGACTAAGCCCATGACTAAGCCCATGACTGAGCCCATGACTAAGCCCATGACTGAGCCCATGACTGAGCCCATGACTGAGCCCATGACTGAGCCCATGACTGAGCCAATGACTGAGCCCATGACTAAGCCCACTGCAATTTAAAGAGGAACATTTTTGACAACTTTGTAATTGATCAAAAGATTGAGGCACACAAGGTCAGGGGTTAAAGACGTGGCACATACGCCTGGAACACCACAACCTGGATACAGTTCAATTTACCTGGCCAAGTGGTGGACAACTAGAAAACTCGAGAAAAAAAAAAGAAAAGCTGAGCAAGATATGTTTAGGCTTGACAGCACGACAGAACAATTAAATTGACGTTTCTGCCATACGCCTTCTACAGCAGACAGTACACGCAAAAATTCAAACTGGCTCTAAATTTTTTTTAATAGTTCAGTCTTTTAGTCAAGCCTAAGCGTATCTTGTTCCACAATTTATTTATTTCACACGGCTTGAACACAGTCCCCCACAGATTATCCTTTCAGAAAAGTTGAGAGGTCCACTAAGAAACTATGCTGATTTATTAAGTGATTAAGGGAATAGACTTAAGTCAAATATTCTCCAACAAGATATTACAAAGAAATAGTTACAGTGAAATTTATTCAACTTATTTAGACTTAAGAGTTAGATGTAATATTTCGAAGTGGCTATTCGTAACCGGGTACTAGAAGTGAGAGGTTGGGCTTAAAAAACTATTTAAAATATTATTGTTGGGTTTGTAAGACAAAAATGAGGCATCAAATGAAAGATAATTGAATGGACTATATGTTGGTAAACTTAATTCTTCAGTTTAACTGAAATAAAATGCCACAAATGACATCCAAATATGTCCAAATTAACATCTTTTTTAATTGTTACATTACCACATTTAACTTACTTTTACTTACAATTACAAGACTTTTAATAAGCAGTAAGGTCGACGCTACGATTGAGTAATGTAGGCCTAATAATTTTGATATACATGTAGGCCAATGATTAATAAAGAATAAAAGTGCCGCCTTGAGGTGACTGCCCCCTCTTCACCTCCCCCCCCCCCTCCCCATTCCTATGCCACTCAGTAGGCCCCTAATATTACTAATAACTAAATTAGGTTCTGGCTAAGTGGGTCTCATAAGTCACATGAACTTAAAGTATAGAAATATATTTTATGCTGTAACTAGGCCTATAAAAATAGGTATAGACCTATAATTATTAGGCCTTCAAAAGGCCTAATAAGCCTAAAAACAAAAATAAAATAGTAGTATAAATAACCTTCAACCTTAAAACAGGCCTAAGTTGAGATTTCATGACTTTGAATAGCATACAAAATTCATAGTTTCCTAGCCTAGAATAGACATAAAAGTCATAAAAATAAAATGAAATCATAATACTCATACATTATGATATAGCTAAATACTAAATATGTGACTTCTAAATATCTTCAACTAGGGCTAGGGCCTCACGATTATATTTTTAATTATTAATATTTTTATTAATAATTCATGAATCAGGTGTAACAAAAAAGGCATAGACCCTAGGCTACTCCCTATTCTATTAATTATGTCTATTACTATTATTATAAATTTAAATTTATTTGTGTTAGGCCCTATTGATATTGAGTTATTGTTAGACCACACTCTACCTACACTAAGACTAGGAGGTCTTCTCTTTCTAGTTTTAATTCTACGTCTACATCAATCACAACAAGGACAACACTTTTTGAAATTGATAACATTTATAACTTATACTTATACATACATTTTTATACACTACACCTTGCTGTTGCTGCACTGAACTTTAGTTAGTCAGCAGTCTACCTACTTTTTTTTCTTTATCTTACTCTTGTTTCGCTCTCTCTCTCTCTCTCTAGTACTAGTAATACTACTTAGTACTACGTCTACAGTCTAAGTCTAAGTCTACACCGACTTGGACTTAAACTTAACTGAGTTTGAGTTAAGTTTAAGAATTGAAGTACAATAGGAGTAGACTGGTCTGACTGGTGGTAGTTTTTATATGTGTAGGCGTAGGCTACGTAGGTAGAGGTTTGAGAATCGGAATACATTTGTTTAGAAGATTAAGTGTTGGGTCGGGTAAGTGTTGAATTAATTCAATATTAATTGATAATTATCGTGTTTTAAAAACTTGGTATTTAATTTAGCCTATTCACCATAAACTATAATTCATGAAAATTAAAATAAAAAAAGAGAATTCTTAAACTTAAATTTAAAGTCAACAACTTATAAATAATAAATTAATTTTAATGCAATTAATTAAAAAGTTCCGATTTAACAATCATCAAAGCACATCTAAAACTAATAAAACACCTTATTATTGGAACGTACCTGCTAATCTCGGGGAATGTTTTATTTCGTGCACTTTGACAACAACAAATACTTGTTATGTTTTTTTGCTCTACTAGCTGAGGTTGAGAGTGCTTTGGTTGAAATATCGATACCTTTATACTAAAAGTGTTTGAGTGTGCATTTTCGCTTAAAACAAAAAAAGAAGCAAATTAGCTCAAAATAAAATTGCCAATTTTTTGCAAATATATAAGATTACAGTTATTTCATTTATATTTTAACTTCTTTTTTCTCTAATCAAATCCACGCAACTAAATTTTGAAAGCACACCTAAATCTTGCCAAATTAAGACGCATCGATACTTGATTGAAGGCGACATGATTTTTAAAAGAAAATTTATGATTACACCAATTCGCAAATTTAAAAAAATTATTTCAAATTCGAGTTTAACGTACTGTACTCATAAGTAGAGACAAACGTTTCTTTACATTCATTGCCCTAATCTTTTATGTAGAGTGTTGTAATTTCTATACTGTGTTTTTAATGTGACCTTTGTTGAATTTGTCTACAAAATAAATAATTTAATTAATTTTTTTTTTTTTTTAACAGCTCTGATGGAATAAAATAAAGTTAAGCTAATATTTAAACTAATAATAATAAAAAGTATGGTCTATTACTAAAGACTAAAGATAATAGGGCTTAACTATAGGACTATAAATGTCTATTTGTTACCGAATAGGCATATGTGTCAACTATCTAATGGGAGTCGCTTAGTCAATTATTTTGTCACGTGATGTGAGTAAAAACGAGTAAGATTTCCGGTATAATGTATACAACACACTAGTGCTTGACAACAGTAGCCCGATACACACTACAACTACACTACATTTCGTCCAATGAAAATTAACAATAAAATAAACAAAGGGGAATGACTCCTGCATCAATATTGAATAAAAACGCAAATGACGTCATGAGCACGCACGGAGCTCAACAACATCCTGCCGATAATAGTATTGATAGTTCCCATCGAATATCGCTCACAAATTTTTCTTGAAATAACTTTCTTCCTTTAATTATAACTGACGTATATTTATTGTCACATTTATGTATTTCATTTAAAAAAACGCTTGCATTCCATAATATTACGAAAGGTAAAATTTTTAATTAACATGACATTGGGGAAGCACTGATGAAGTATCTTTTGTTGTGTGTAGCAGCCTAGTGATGGCTTACTCACATCACGTGACCAAACAAGGAAGTGACTAAGCGACTCCCATTAAATACATTTAACAATTATATTATTTGATGCATATCCGACATTCGAAATTTTAAAACGAGCTATCTGCTATATACTAGGGGCCATCTATTAAATATGTCAACAACACTTTAAAAAAACGGGTTGGGGTGGGTGAGGATCAATTGTTAACAAGGGTGAAAAAGTGGGGGGGGGGGGTAGTAAACAGAAGTTTATGTTAAAAAATAAGTTTTCTTTGTTATAGTTATATATAAAAATCAATATTATTATTAGGCCTCCATAATTTGTTGCACAATATTTGTTATTCTCAATCGTTATAAAATTATTATAATTTCAATGTCTTATTGGACCTATAACAAATATTGCACAATAAAATATCCTTGTTATTTTTTGGGCTGAATAGTTACACAAAAGGATGATATGAGCCGGTCCATAATAATATCAAAATTGCAATGATAATTTCATCAGTTGTTTTGCACTGTTGCAAAATAGGAAAATTTGTCTTAGGAACGAGAAAATGAAAAGAAAAAAGCAATAAAATATACAAACAATCTAGACCTTACCAGTTCTTTAAAAGAAAAAAAAAGATCGCAATATAAAATTTAATTGAGATTTTAGGTGTTACAAAATTAAATTTTGATGATTTTTTATTAATGAAACAGTTCTGCTGTTCTCCTTACGCGATAATTAACAAACCCTATATAATATCGAGCATTGGGGATGGGGATGAAAATTTGACAAAACATTCATACAAGTAACACACTTTATACGAATCCCAATTAGTGCTCCCCTCTCCCACTAAGGCTCGTAACAGCATATTTTGTTCACGCCTTGAACTATATTAATATTAATATTCTAAGGACCCACCCGCTTTTACAACGATTTATTAAATTAATACACCGACTATTTCAGAAAAAAACTAAAGAAAATTTTAATATTATGCACCAATCGCACTTGTGATATTTTATTTTAAAGAATCTCATTTTAAAGTAGTGCAATTATCGGGAATTACATGAAATCTGCGTCATCGTATTTCCCCTTTAAAAAACAGGAAAAGTTGATTTTTGGGGGTTGGGCTGAAAATTTGTTGTCATCGGCAACTAGTCTATGTGCCAAGCTTCAGCTCGATAGGCTGATGGGAAGGGGGTCAGTTAGCCGTCCGAAGATTTGTTCCCCCTCCACCCCCCTCACCCCCACCCCCCTCACCCCCACCCCCCA
Source organism: Lymnaea stagnalis (assembly GCA_964033795.1). NCBI lineage: Eukaryota > Metazoa > Mollusca > Gastropoda > Lymnaeidae > Lymnaea > Lymnaea stagnalis. The sequence goes on from CAXITT010000170.1 coordinate 931,270, forward strand.
AGTCAGAAACATGCGAAAAAAAGCGAAGTTAACACGAAGGATTTAAAAAAGGAACTTTCTTATCGTATCAGTGTAAAGTCAAACCGAGATAGATTGTGACGGATAAACAATGAAATTCAGTTCGTTAAATACGTAGTGAACTCTGGAACCATAAAAGAAATTAGCTTTTGCTACGATTCGGCTACTCTCCTCTTAGTCGAACAATCTCCATTAAGGAATGGCATTTAACACTTTTTAAAAAGAAAAACTCGTGGACATTGTGCGAACCTCCAGAACCTTCTGGAGAACACGAGGGTGATTCTCATTAAAAATTGAAAATCGTCCTCGTCGCTCAGACTTCCTCTTTCGTAGAAACAATAAACTTCCAAAACGGTGATATTTAAATAATAATAATAATAATTAACACCATAACTGTGATACATGGTGCCGTCTTATTAATCTCCATTTGAATTGCTCTGTCACCTTTTTTTTTTTCCAAACAAGTTCCCCCGTCACAATCATCCATCCACCAATCCCTGTGGCGCTACAGCCCATGATGGGCTTTAGTCTGCCTCACCACCTCCCTCCGCCCAGACCTAAATAAAGTCTTTCTTTTTTCTTTTCCATTGTGACAGTACCGGGTGAACTTGAGCAGGGGTCTCAAGAATACACTGGGTTTTGTATGACACCGCGTACCATAATACCTTATTTGTGCACTGATTGAAAAGAATATTCGCCCGAATATCCCTCCGTGAATAAAATTTTCTGACCGCCACCAGGTCCACCTCTTCCCACTTTTACTCGGGAGACAAATGCACTCTCATTTTTTGCCACCCCCTTTCCACTTTTATTACCTGATGTCGGTAATTTGTTAGCAACAGAAAACAACACGAATTAGACTAATGTTGGTATTTAAGATGAGTTTCTTGAAGTGACAAATATATTATTATTATATTCATTTTATTATGCCTATATAATTTGACTATGTAGATTACAGAGGCATGGGTGAAACATAGCTGGGGACAAAAAAAATCCCCCCCCCCCCTTTCCTCGATAAAATCTCTGCAGTAATCCGAAAATGCCACCTCCCCCCCCCCCCCNCCTTTTTTAAAAAAAGGAAAAAAAGGACCGTCCCTCTGTCCCCGTTCTATGCCAGTGCATCGATGTCATTCTCTTCAGTCTAACAAGTTTGTGTATTAAAATTTTATTCAACTAGTAACATGTTAATTAAAAAGGCGAATTTATTATATTTAAATTTCCCAGGGGAAGCTACTTTAATTATTTAATATGCCTTGTATTGTTAGCATAACTCGGCATAAGTAAGTACATGTATAACAGTATAAGTTAATCTTGTAGCTGATTTTGTGATCAAAGTAGTTTTTTGGGTGGGTTTTTGTTTGTTTGTTGCAATTAACCATTTTGACTAACTAAATACAGCAATTTTGGAAGCTGATGATGGTCTATCGAGACAAGCCATGTAAACAATCATGCGGCATGATGAACTGTTGGCGGAAAGTTATTAAAAAAGCTAATTGATTAATTTATTTTTGAACTATTAATATTATTATTATATTATTATTATTGATAATTTGTTAATATTATTCTTATTGTTTTGACACTTTGTGTTATTATTATTTTGTGTTGCGTTTGTTGGTGATAGTGGACTGTACTAGACTGTAGTGTATAATAAATAGTAATAGGCATAGTATAATAAATAGTAATAGGAATACTTGTTCACGCACCGTTCTGCGCATGTCCTAAAATGTCGCAAAAACATGTTCTACAATATGGCGTACGGCCACACGGTATCTTTGGAAAATTGCATACTACGTCACCTTTGTTTATTAAATAATGCTTTCCTCATCGGTGACGTATCAGTTTTTGCGTTCCGGTGATATATTGATTTATAATACGAGTTTTTTTTTTTTTGTGTCACCGACAGGAACATCGTAACCATTCGGTAAGTTTATCACATAATACTTTTTTATTATTTATGGATTTAGAAAGATGTTTAGCGCTTTAGAAACTACATTCATTCGTGAGTATTAACATATTTAAATTATTAAAATCGGCGTTCTCCTTGAAAAGTTATGCCTCCCCCTAAAGTCAAAGTGTAGGTGGGGGTATGAAAATGTCGCTGAACCGAAAGTTAATTTTATGGGATCGAGTTACCGGATATTGCTATTATTACTGTCAATTATGCAGTGATCCTTTTTTGTTTAATCCCTAATCATCTGAATAATTCTAATACGTTTTAAATGAATACTTTGTTTTTTATATAAATAAGAAAAGATTTTAACCAAACTTGTAAAGTTTTGGGTCTATGGATTGCTTTTTAGTTTATAAATTAGATAATTACAGTTAAATTTAAATAGTTTTGTCTTGTTCACCGGGTACCAAATTTATCCGTTCTAGTTCTACCACCGTTCTTCATTATTAAATGAATAATTAATTGTTAAATAATAGTAATAATAATAATAATTGTTATTCTCTTAGAAATTACTATTCATATGGGAGAATATTGCAAAAATTAGGCATACAATAACTGCTATTTTATCGGTAATCCTATTAAGTCTATTTAGGCCTAGTATCTAAATTTAGGCTAATAAATACTAATATTAAAAACACATTTGCAGTTGCAAGCCTAATTTAATTAAAGTTAGTAATTTTTAAATTTAATTATGAATTTTAAATTATTGTTAAGTTAATATATAATATAGCATTCTGATACTACATCATCATCATAGAAATAATTTTTTTAAATTAGGACATAGAAAAGCAGTTTACATAAACAATTATTTAATATATCAAATTACAATAAATTTAATATTTAAAAAAAAGAAATGAGTTTTAATCACCACATAAAATGAATATTATTAAAAAGAAACAAGAAATTGTGAATATTAAGGATTATGATTAGATGTTATTTTTAGTCGTCTTTCAGGTACAAGGGAAAATTTTTAATTTTCGATTGAAGTTGAAGAGAAGATTTTTGTGGAATTTATTCCACTTCCATCAACAGTAAGGCATATATGGACGAGGATGGCTAAGATGGGTGCTGGGTGGCCGAGCGGTCTAAACTGTCTCAAACCAAATAGCAGTGGCGCCAGTGGTCCGGAGTTCAATCCCCATTAAAGCCAACATCCCCAGCACCCCGGGTGGATGGGACTCGTTAGCCTTGGACGGCAACCCATCTAAGAGAAGGCAAACTCTGAATTAAAACCAGGAGCCATAATGATCAACAAATTGATCGTGGGCCCCTCAAATATAAGAAGAAGAAGTCTCAAGACAAAGTTTATGAAGGAGAAATTTTGTGATTCATCAACAAGACCAAGAAGTCTGTAAACTTTACATTAAAGGAGTCTACATAGAAAATAATAGGCAGAACAGCCCCATTCCCTTTTAAAATTTAATCACATACCTGTATGCTCATATATTAGTGTCGTGGTGGTTGATTTGAATAGTTTTTATAATTTCATGCATTTAATTTTGTAGTAAAAAAGACTTCTACTTACCTTTTATAAAGATAAGAATTTATTTACAATATAACTGAATCATAAATTTAGTTTAAATACAATCAACATGTAATTTCTTTTGTTTTTGCCTTTACAATTAATAATTTTTCCAAATTTTTTGACACATGATTTTCTCAACATACCTGGAATAAAATTATCCAAAATAAAAAGTCTTGATGTAATGTAAAATTTATATTGTTCGTTGTGTTGGTTATTAGATTAGGAATGTCACCTGAAAATTTGGTGCAATTATCTTTAAAAATAAAAATGTTGTGGGCAAAATTATGCAGAAATGTGAAATTTGGGTCACACGTTTTGGGGGTAAAATATATAGATTATATAAGGGGCAAAAAAATTTGACTAAAAAAATCATAACTCCACTTCTATAAAAGATAGAAAGATGAAATTGGTGTTGTTGTAAAGCTTACAACTAGCCCTTTAAAATGATGTATCATTCATGGCAATCAGACAATATTTAAATTTTGTGTCAAAGTACCTTATCAATGTTAGTCCTACGCCTACAGACTGATGGTTCTACTCTCAACTCGCCTAACCCTACCTGCCTTAATAATACTTTAATGACAATAATGGTCCTACCTGACAGTCCTACACAAAGACCATAACCGTGCCTCTTCATTGATTAGTAAGTATAATAGTCGCCTCCCCCTAGACAAAAAAAAATTCAACCTATTTACCTGAGTTTAACAGTCACGCATGACATTATCACACATAAAAATGATTGTGATCAATGATGCTTGATTTGTGACAGCTTTTTTTTTTTTCCTCAGTATTATTGATATAAAATATGTTGAGGAGGGGGAGCGCCAGTTGTGAAAAGGAAGCAGGACACACTAGAAGCAAACAAAATTAGGAAATTTCAGCAATTTATGAAAAATAGCCATTATAACACTCACACTGATAGACCTACTAACCATTATGCCTACACTACACAGTACTCTCTCTATATATAGCATACAGCATATGTCTATGTGACAGTACTGACACTATGTTGAGTCATAGTAAACATAAGATAAGAAATAACGAAAATATGCCAAATAGAAATAATAGTAATGTACTTAATTTTATTAGGCTATCTATTAATATTAGGGTAGGCCTCAATTATTATTATTTTTATCAGATATAGCCTCAGTTAATAATATAGCATTAATAGACCCATCCAAAAAACACTGAACAGAAATTGAAAACAAAAAACACCACACAGAAATCAAAAACACATACAAAAACATATTATGCTATGAGTATGACTAGTAGTAGGCCTACTAGTATGAGTTTGATATTCTTTATTAACTTAAGTGTGCATTAGTAGGCCAGTATATAGCCATTACCATGCTAGTAGGTCCATTTATAATGAATAATGACAAAAAAATTAGATAAACAATGACAGTATTATCAGTATACTAATCTTAATAATATATCCAACAATTACAATTATTTATCACCAGCCTTGTTCTAAAGTGTCATTCACAGGCATAAATGAGTTAGATGTAGAAACTTCATTGTTTTTATTGGGACCACCATAACATAAGTATAAGCACACTGCTACTTTAAAATAATTATTATTTTGTCGCTTGTGGTTGAACCATCATTTTATTTGTATAGGGTAGAATACCAGGTACTTCAGTAAAAAAAATGTCAAAGTTCTGATATATATTAACAACACATAATATATATCACCATAAAAATCTCATTATTTCTTTTCCATTGATTCCATCATACCACCCAAAATTTATACTTTAAAAAAAAGCTAGCAACAACATCACGTAACCCTGGCAAAAAATAATTATTATAATTGAAATACTATGAAAAATAAACTTGGGAGGCTTTTGATTGATAATGATATGCTTTCCACCAAAAGCTTGAATAAAATGAGAAAATTTCAGCTTTCAATTATTTTATGCTATGCATTATTCATCAAGCAACATATATGGGTAGTGTTACCTGGGAAAAATAAACATATGTACTTTAAAATGAGTGGTTGTGTGATTATGCCTTTATAATATTTTTATGCGTAATTTAATCAATAAAATATATTACTTTTATGTTTATTTCAGAAATGATTAAACACAACATTGACACATTCGCTATCCTCTAACTTAAAAGAAAATGAAACGGCAGGATCTTGATAGTCAAAGATGATTGTGACTTCCTATTTTCAAATATACAAATAGTATAACTAATGGTTAAATAGCATACAAGACAGTGTGTCTCCTTGTCTTGAGCCTTGTCTAATCTGGAATTCCCTTGATTATTCTCCCTGAACCTTGATTTTGCTTTTTGAGTTGTTTAATGTACATGTATCAATCTTGTCACTTTGTTGGGTATGCCAAACTCCTGCAGAGTCTCATATAGATATTTTCTTGCTATGCTGTCATAGCCATTTTATAGCCCATATAGAGTTGATTTACTGGGATATTATATTTGTAACATTTCTAAAATAAATAGGCATCTGATGGTGAAAATCTGATCAGTCGTTCATCTGTTTTGTCTGAATCCATATTGGTAGTCACCTAGTATTTCTTCAGTGCATGGTTGTAGTCTTTTGGCAATTATTTTTGTCAGTATTTTGTTTGTAACATTTATTAGGGAAATTCCTCAGTAGTTTGTGCACTGAAGTTTGGAGCTTTTCACTATAAGCAGGGCTGGAAGTTATCAACCCAAAAACAAAATACATGACTATGATAAGAGAAGAACAGATAGATGAAACCATTAAAATTTGAAACCATCCTTTTGTAAAAGTATATCAATTCAAATACCTAGGATCTGTATTAAAAATGAAAGAAATGAAGTATATGTACTAACAGAAAAAAAAGAAATAATTTTGGCCGGAAACAAGGCATACTTCAGTAGTCAGAAAATACTCAAAAGTAAAAACATTACAAGAAAGGCAAAGAAAACTATTTATAAAACTGTAATCAGACCTGTTGTAACATACACAAGTAAAACTTGGACCCTAACAAAAGTGGAAGAAAACCTACTAAACACATGGAAGAGAAAAGTTATCCAGAAAATATATGGACCAACAAAGGATGAATATGGAAGGAGAATACGAACCAACCAGGAATTGAATAGTCTATATCTGGATCCCACGCTATTAGCACAGTTAAAAAAGGGTAGGCTTCGCTGGTCAGGACACTTAGAAAGAATGCCAAAGGATCGAGGAGTGAAGAGGGTGCACCACTAAAACCCCAGGGGAAAACGACTTAAAGGCAGACATAGTCTTAGATGGATGGATGGATGATTTGAAAAAAATCTACAGCAGCTGGGAATCCAAGCCTAGAAAAGAAAAGCATTAGTTTGGTCTGATTGGAAGGAAATAGTGAGGCAGGCCAAAGCCCCACATGGGCTGTAGCGCCTCAGGGATGGAAGGACTACTAATGGTAGTGCTTACTGAAAACTTTCTGAAAAATTAATGGGTTTTAAAAAAATATACTTAAAGTTTAATTAGCAATTTTTAATTTTAAAATTAATTTATTGAAATTTATACCCTATACTATTATTCTACAGCTATAATGTCCCTCTCTTATACATCTATGTTGCCCCACCATTCCATCAGCTATGTTGCCCCACTCATCTACATCTATGTTGCCCCACCATTCCATCAGCTATGTTGCCCCACCATTCCATCAGCTATGTTGCCCCACTCATCTACATCTGTGTTGCCCCACCATGCCATCCGCTATGCTATGTATTAAGATTTCTCTAAATAATAAATGATCCTGGTCTATAGCCCTCATCATCGTTGGTTTATCTTACAGGTCCAAGACAAGACTAAACTTTCACTGGAGAGATTAAAGATGGTGGAAAGCAGCTCCTTCACGTTGGAGAATAAACAGCAATGATAGCCGTAGGAGAAATGTCTCGATGAGATGGCCAATCAGGTGGTTCAGGCGTTTGTTTTGGCTCACAATGTAGCTATCTTAAAATTGGGGAAATCTGTACCTCATATGTAGCTCTACGTATCGGTTTAATACATTTTATAAAATATTTGATCTATTTATTTCTTGTAATGTCAATGTATTTTTTTTTCCTTATATAATTTTAATTTCAATTTTTGGTTTAGCATTTATAAAACTTAATTAATAAATACCATACTTTTTCTATTCAAGATTTTATTGACCTTTCATTTTCATGTACCTTTCATTAAACATCAAAGGAAATTGAATTAACCCATTCTTGCCTAATTTGCCCTCCTGCATAAGCAATGGGGCATAACTCATTTTTAAACTGTAAGAAGAAAAAAAATAAAGAAAATATAAATTAAGCTATGTCATTGTTATTTAAATTTTTATTAAATATAAAAATGAAGTAATTGTAATGAACTGTTAAAAAATACCGTTAAAAAGAGGATAACCTTTTAATTATAATATCTGAAGTTGACTACTGCATATTGATCACAAATTTGCACACTGTCAGGTGCACTTTTTGGGAATTTAATTTTTTAAACTATTGAAATTGAATGGGCATTTTAGTACTTTTTTTACATATATGGAGAGATTGTATTTGCCAAGGCTTTTTGTTATCTTTCTTGATTTCATTTGACACATTTAAAAAGTTGGGGAAAATTAATTGGTAATTTTGGGGCATTTTGAAACTTATTTAAAATTATTAATGCTTGGTTATGTATGAAGATTGTGTTCATGGGACATTTTAAATTTCTTATCATTTCATTCCAGAGGTTCATTTCATGAATATATTTAGTAACTAAAAAAATTAAAATAAGAAGCCAATGACCTCTTAAGCCAAATCATTAACTCAACTTTATGGAGAAAATCATATCTCTCTTGCCAAATCATTAACTCAACTTTATGGGGAAACTCCTATCTTTTTGGCCAAATTATAAAGGGGAAACATCTATCTCTGTTGCCAAATCATAAGCACAACTTGATGGAAAAATGCCTTCCATTTCATTGCACAACTTATTGGGACAAAACTAAGAAATCTTTTCTTTTAAGAATCATTTTGAAGGAAGCACACCGCCCTAACTGCCTAAGAACACAACCAATATCTTAACAGCTTTTCAAAAATATAAATTGTTGTCAAAAATATGTTTTTAATATAATCTTTTTATTTCCTTCAATAATAGTTAATACAAGAAGAAGTTTCAAGATGCTATGCTTACATGTCAAGTCTATGTATGAATTGCCTACATATCTGACGTGCAATCTTGTCTGAAGTAGCCTCCAATCTTGATGATGGACCAGCATGCACCATGTTAGTTCGTCTTAAAATTTAACATATTTCAATTGAAAATGTTATGTATATTTTAAGCTCATTTTAAACCTTGATGAAAATTCTGAAATTTCAATTGCTTTTAAATTGTTCTCTAGATTCAACTATAGAATCAACTTTAAGCATACACAGCTACCTAAATAGGGTGACCCAGCACCACTCACTGTTAGCTATAATAACAGATCAACGAGCACCAACCATTGTTGTCAAGAGATCAAACAAGTCACCAGCTGCGGTTAGCTACATTTTTTTTTTTTTTTTGAACAACTTTCAGGGTTTAAAGTGAATATAAATCTGTACCTAAAATAAATTATTTACACTTAAAAAAACCTATCTCAAGTGTAAAAATAAAATATAAAAAGTTAAACATTAATGCTCTATCCAAAAAATGTTCGTATAGACTTCAATCTAAAATTGTTTACCCTATACTATAACTTTTGCTCTGCTGCTTATAGAATTTCACTATAGTAAAATAAATAATCAAAATTAAGTTATAAAAAGGCTGAACACATGTTATTGTAATTGCGTTCTGTGATCTAAAGTGTAATTTTTTTTGTTTAAACCTACAGAATGTCTAAACATGAAAGACCAAATATATGATCATTGGAGGGACTGACTGGATTCTGAGGGACTAAGTACATGATCATTGGAGGGACTCACTGGAGCCTGAGGGACTATGTACATGATCATTTGGAGGGACTCGTTGGAGCCTGAGGGACTAAGTACATGATCATTGGAGGGATTCGTTGGAGCCTGAGGGACTAAGTACATCTTGGAGTCAAGATTAGGCGCTCAATGAAACCAAATAATTACATTCATTACATTTGACAGTGATATATATATTAAGTATGATTATTACACTAATTCAGTGGACCCTCTTAATGCCGCGACCCTTTAATACAGTTCCTCAAATTGTGGTGACCCCCAACCTTAAAATTATTTTCGATGCTACTTCATAAATGTTTTCCCGATGGTCATAGGCAATCCCTGAGTAAGGTTCCTTTCGACCCCAAAAATTAATTTTAAAAAAAAAGATTAAATAAATGGAAGCTTACAAAACAAACATTCCAGACATCAGATTTAAAAGAAACCGAAACTTGCATCAATTGCCAACCCAGGGGGGGGGGGGGGGGTAAAAAAAAAAGATTAAAAAAATGGAAGCTTACAAAACAAACATTCCAGACATCAGATTTAAAAGAAACCGAAACCTTCATCAATTGCCAACCCAGGGGGGGGGGGGGTGTTGACACACGACACTTGCGTTTTGTTGTCCGCTAAAAGGGTGTTAAAATTTTCATTCACAGGAATCTGTTCATAATCCTTAACTCCTGTTAACTCTTTCGCTGCAGAATTTTTTTATAAAAAAAAATGTACATTTTTTTCAAAGAGCAAAAAAGAGTGAGAGGTTGGGTTTATGTAAAAATATTTTAAATATTATTTTTTTGTTCATAAGACTCAACTTGGTATCAAAATGAAAGATAATTGAATGGGCTATATGTTTGTAAACTTATTTCTTCAGTTTAAATAAATTAAGTACCGTAACAGAAAAGAACCATAAAATGTGAAAACATTATATGCTAAGCCATTTTTACCCTAAAACCCTATGATGTACGCGTACATCATCTTTCCTTCAATATCTCAGATCCTCTAAAACTACTTCTGTCGGAATCATGCCATGGATCTAAATATAAATCATCTTCACTATCAAATGAAATAGTATAAAATAATTCCAAAACTTTATGAGATTTTAATCGTCTCGGAAACTTACTCACCTACTAGGGTAACCATAGCAACAGTAGAAGAAAATATTTCAAATGACAACAAATAAACCTTGGTTTCGCTTATAAACAATGAAGTACCACCCTTCTATGTAAAAGTCTTATTTAAATATAGCTCTTAAAAAGTTTAACCAAGAAATGGCAAAGAAAAAAACATGATACTGAAACAACGCAGAGCTCGTTGGTAAGTGCTTTTGAGAATGGCGGATGAACACACTGTGCGCTGTGCTGCAGCAAAAGAGTTAACACACCAGGTTGTGAATTTTAAATGTACACTTGTTTAGTTTACATGAAGGGAAACAAAGTTGAATGTTTTTATTCATACAAAGAATATTGAAATGACAATTGTTGAAAATATTGTCTAAAGTTTTCTATTATTTTTAAAGATATTTAGCCCTTCATTCATATTGGGGAGAAAGAAGAAATTGTATTGCAAAATCAAATTTAATTTTATATGTGTAGAAAAAATATTTTTATGATATTGTGTGCAGAAAAAAATAATTTAAATGATATTGTATGTTATGTGTAGAAAAATTAGTTTTTATTATATTTGTGCAGAAATAATAGTTTATATGATGCTTTATGTCTATATGTGTAGATAAATCAAATTTTTTTTTATATGTGCAGAAAAAATATTTTTTAAAAATTATTTTAAATATGCAAAATAATTTTTTTTTCATTAAAAAAATGAATACAATGTTAACACTTGACTCTGTAATGCTAACTTTTAATTTCATTTTTATGTTTTTCTAAGTAGAAAGAAATTTCAAATAATGTATATTTTAATGTTTGGTGCTCTCACATACATATGGCAATACAATTGCATGTGTATTTACCAAGTTACTCTGTGTGATTGCATGTGATGTATTCCATTTAATGTAATGTGATTTATTCCATTTAATGTAATGTGATTTATTCCATTTAATATGTTATGTGATTCATTCCATTTAATTCCATTTGACATGTTATGTGATTTATTCCATTAAGCATGTTATGTGATATATTCCATTTAACATGTTGTGTGATGTATTCCATTCATTTAACATACAGGTCTGTAATTTAGTAAAGTGTAACTGTACAGATATATGTTTGTTTATTTGTATTGAGTGTGGCCAGTGATGGAAAAGCAAACTGCAATGCCAATACCATATTTTGTAATGGGCCACCATCAATGCCACTAGTGCATGCTCACTCTGACTTGCCCATATTTTGTTTATTTCATGCCCTGCTCGTGTTGTGTTCACTTTCTCATCTCATCTAGGCTCATTTTATTGAATATAAAATTGAATTGTTCCTTCATTTAGTATTTGGTAAAGTTGAAATGTGTTTTTGCTTTGACAGCCTCTTTCTTCAAGCATCCATTGACTAAGACAACCATGGTTCTCCAGCAGGCCTTACATTGGACTCTTGGGTTTGTGTTCATTAATGATTAATTTAAGACAAATACAGGGTAAGCAAGTCTCATCACTATGCAAGGGAAATAATGGGTTTGCTGATTTAGACCATTTAATCATTTGTGTAAGTATTTTAAATTGAAAAAGTGAAAATAATAAACTTGTTTTAAAAATATACATTTGCTTTGTTGTTTATAATGTGGGGGGGTGGTTTGCCTCCTTTTGTTGTATGAGTTGCCTCCCCTTTTGTTCTTCTTCATGTATCTTCTTCTTGATTTGTATCTTGCTCTTACTATGGGGGATCTTCTACCCCCTGTGTCGCATTTGTGCGTTTTTTTGAAGTGTGATGGAAATCGGGCCAGCTCAAATTAAATGCTGTTTTTTGCCACCTCAGACTGGCCTCCCCGACCTCCATCCCCCGAGATCATTGAAGTTATGTTTCAAGATAGACAATTTTGATAGGTGTTTGTAAATTTACATATACCAACTTGAAGCACTAATATAAAATATACAAAGGCATATATTTAGGGTATTATACATATTTTTTTTTCAAACATATATCTGGTTATAATAGTATAATCAGAATATATTAATTTACCATGAATCTCTGACATATATATACATAAAAGGATAATTAATTATACAGTTGTGTTATCTTTCTTGTTCCATGCCTTTTTTATTTCCCCTGGCTTTCATCATCACAAAGTTGCAAGGTTGAGATATCCAACCTGTCATTGAATCATAACGAAAACATTTCATTACATGAACTTGATCATGTTTACCTCAACTAAAAGAGCTTTTAAACATTAATAGGTTAAAACGAACATTTACCGGGAAAGTATATTTTGCAAACAAGTCATAAAATTTAGTGACCAGAACGATCCATCATTTCGTCTAAACATTTACGAAAATGACACCAGAAATGACCCTTTTCAATTCTTACGGTAAAAAGAAAGGCTGTTTGCATATTTTTTTCCCCTTCTTTTAAAATCAAAATATTGCATTTTTACGGTCAAAGGGAAAGAATCGTGTATTTATTAAATTTATCTTAAGATTTCAACAGTTATTTCCCATATAATTTGTGGCATATTTTTTAAGTTAATTTTTTTTCGTGCAAGGTTATTTCCCTTTGACCGTAAAAAAATTTTACTGCAAATTTCCTTTTTTCTCGGTTATCTAACTTTGACCATACTTTTCAAAAATAATCATTTAAATATGAAATTATAGATTTTAAATGAACCTCAATTTAAATCAACGGTAAATTACGCAAATTAACTGCAATTATAATTCAATTAAGCTCTTTTAAAAATTGTATTTAAAATCGGGGCAATTTTTAGCAATCATACTTTAGTTTTTCTTTGAATACTTAATATATTAATAGTTTAAACATTATAAAAGTAACTTAAAAATTAGAATCAGATTTTTTTTTTTCAATCTTCTCCCTATATATTAATAATAATGTAAAGAATTTATTAAAACTTAATTGCTGTTCATCAAATGTGGTTTGATATTTTTCTCATTTGTTCAATGATAGCTAATATTAGTTGGTCACTTGTAATTTTTAGTAATATTCCAAAAGTAAGCTCAGTTTATGTTGTGCCAGGCTGAATTTCCTTCTCCCTTCTATCAAACAAAATTTTTAATTTTCACAGGTGGAATTAGGTTCAGGGATGAGCTACACACACTCCATATTGCATTATAAAACGTTACATATGTGAATTAATGAACGAGGTCACAATTTTATCTAGATGATTTTGTCTTACAATAAAAATGTATTAAGTATATATTTATATATTTTTTATTAAGTGTTCCCCCAGAAATGACTGCTATACTGGGCTAGTCCCTCTTGAAAGCCAGCCTTTGCAGGTCACTTGGCCTTGCTGCTCTCTCATTTCTTCTTCCAATAATCCCAACCACGGCTGAAAACTAAGTGAGATACCACATACCTCCCACGGGTTTGATAACTCAGCGGGATAAGAACAGACACTATATCCTGATCTTAGCCAAAAGGTTAAGAAGCTATCAGATGTTTTCAGGGCTTATTCAGCCAACGGCTTGGTATTTTTTTTCCACGGTAGGGCTGATTATATATATTTTAAAGTAGCTTTAAAGCATGTGAACTATTAACCATCCAAATTTTTATTTTTATTATTTTTTCCCTAAATTAGTCTTAATTTCTACTTTTATTTATTAATAAATTCAGAGTTTTAAGTTATTGAATGCAAGCAAGCCCTAAACATAAAATAATTACAATTAGTATCAAATAAGACAGTTAATAAAATTAATTTAAAAAAGTCCTAGCCTCATTTTTCCATAAGGCCAACAAAGTTTTAATTTTTAAAACATCCAACATACCACAACTATGGAGAACAAAGGAATAAAAAAACAACAACAAAAATTGATTAGTAATGTAATTATTTTATTACTTCATTCATGTCCATCAGTCAAGAGAAACATTTGAAAAATCTTTTATTTGTGGATGTCAATATTCTACCTCCCAATAACAACTGATGTACTAAAATTAAAGTCTCTCTGTCATCTATAAATCAAAACCAGGCATTTGCTTTCATAATAACATCTTTTTAAAATTTAGTTCAATTAAAAATGACTATTTTACATTTCAAAATATTAACTGAGAATTGTTTCAACTAATGTGAGAAAAGTTTTTTAAAAAAATCAAAATCACATTTGTTGAAATACAGAAATTTCATGAAAATATTGCATGGTAAAAACTGAATATGTACGTTTGTTGACAGCATAAACAATGCATTAAATTATATTATTTTGTACCGCTTTCTGTCTTAAAATGAATTGGAACAATAACTTGCATTTTTTTTTTTTTTTTTACACATCCACCACAGCACATAGATTTCATTTTACTACATAAAAAAGACTGATAAATCAGGAGTTACTGAACCAGTTTAGTAAAATATGAAATTTGGGTTATAGAATAAATTGTATAATATATTATTAGGCTGTTTGTTTACTTGAGATTCGTGCTCATAAAATAACAAGAAGCGAGCGAGATGAGAAAATATTCCACACAGCACAGCAACGTCATGAGTAAATTGACAGCATGTGGGAGTTTTTTCAGATGCTCTCAAACCTAGAAGAATAGGGACAAAATTAGACATAAATACAGTCGTGACATGGTTTATGATAAATATGTCAAGTATTTAAGTTTTTGTCATGTAGGAATCAATGTCTAGATTTTCAAAAATGTTTTTTTTTTTTTTTTTTTTAACAGTAAATAAATTTAAAATATAAAAAATATACATATTTCTTAAAGACTGTAAAAAATAAAAATAAATAATAGAAGATGGTGAGGAGTCATCCATTGGATCTAACAGTGGTTGTTGATGGGTCATCCACTGGATATAAAACAGTGGTTGTTGATGGGTCATCCACTGGATATAAAACAGTGGTTGTTGATGGGTCATTCACTGGATATAAAACAGTGGTTATTGATGGGTCATCCACTGGATATAAAACAGTGGTTGTTGATGGGTCATCCACTGGATCTAACAGTGGTTGTTGATGGGTCATCCATTGGATCTAAAACAGTGGTTGTTGATGGGTCATCCACTGGATCTAACAGTGGTTGTTGATGGGTCATCCATTAGATATAAAACAGTGGGTGTTGATGGGTCATCCACTGGATATAAAACAGTGGTTGTTGATGGGTCATCCACTGGATATAAAACAGTGGTTGTTGATGGGTCATTCACTGGATATAAAACAGTGGTTGTTGATGGGTCATCCACTGGATATAAAACAGTGATTGTTGATGGGTCATTCATTAAATCTAACAGTGGTTGTTGATGGGTCATCCACTGGATATAAAACAGTGGTTGTTGATGGGTCATCCATTGGATCTAAAACAGTGGTTGTTGATGGGTCATCCATTGGATCTAACAGTGGTTGTTGATGGGTCATCCACTGGATATAAAACAGTGGTTATTGATGGGTCATCCACTGGATATAAAACAGTGGTTGTTGATGGGTCATCCACTGGATCTAACAGTGGTTGTTGATGGGTCATCCATTGGATCTAAAACAGTGGTTGTTGATGGGTCATTCACTGGATATAAAACAGTGGTTGTTGATGGGTCATCCATTGGATCTAACAGTGGTTGTTGATGGGTCATCCATTAGATATAAAACAGTGGATGTTGATGGGTCATCCACTGGATATAAAACAGTGGTTGTTGATGGCTCATCCACTGGATCTAAGAGTGGTTGTTGATGGGTCATCCACTGGATACAAAACAGTGGTTGTTGATGGGTCATCCACTGGATATAAAACAGTGGTTGTTGATGGGTCATTCACTGGATATAAAACAGTGGTTGTTGATGAGTCATCCACTGGATCTAACAGTGGTTGTTGATGGGTCATCCATTAGATCTAAAACAGTGGATGTTGATGGGTCATCCACTGGATATAAAACAGTGGTTGTTGATGGGTCATCCACTGGATCTAAAACAGTGGTTGTTGATGGGTCATCCACTGGATATAAAACAGTGGTTGTTGATGGGTCATCCACTGGATATAAAACAGTGGTTGTTGATGGGTTATCCACTGGATATAAAACAGTGGATGTTGATGGGTCATCCACTGGATCTAACAGTGTTTGTTATTCATGTCATCTGTAGTTGAAGCTAGAAATAGAAAAAAAAAAATTTTAAATTACATTTTAAGATATCAATAAAAGTTTATAAAAACAGAAAATTATACATATATAATTTTTCTATTTAAATATTAATAGGAAAAATAACAGGATACCTGGTACTATCTGAGGGAGACCCAAAACCCACAACCAATAGGCACTCTCTACAATCAACCTATTAATTTCTTGCATATGCTGATCCCATAACACTGATAGGGAAAACGTAGTAAAGACATATTAAAAAAAGCCTTTATTGGATTAAAAGAGGCATCACTACAAACAAAAAACAAAATACAAGACTATGATAAGAGAAGAACAGATTGATGAAGCCATTAAAATTAGAAACCACCAGACCTGTTTACCCTCAAACTCTTAAAATCGTACAATATCATCACAAAGTCATTTAATACGTTATATTCATAGTAAAAAAAACATACAGTATATACAATCTATACACCTCAAAATCGTACATTGTACGCCAAAATCGTAAGAGTAAACAGGTCTGAACCACCCTTTTGAAAAAGTAAATCAATTCAAATACCTCGGATCTTTATTTAATGAAAGAAACAAATTACTAGCAGAAATAAAAGAAAGAATATCAGCCGGAAACAGGGCATACTTCAGTAGTCAGAAAATGCTCAAGGGTAGAAACATTACTGTTACGAACCTATTCTTCCAAAGGTTCGATGGCTTCATTCTGTCTAGGGGTTTAATTTAATTTACTTTACAAACCATTGATTATTAATATTAAAATACAGCATCTTTATAAACAAAATCTCAACTGCCATTACTCCAAGAAAAACACTATACAATAATATTACGTCATATCCCCTTTTGCGCAATACGTCACAAAATATAAAACATTTAATAACAACATCTACCTAAATACTCTCCAAACAACAAGCAATCACAATATACATTCAAGTCCTTAACAATTACAAGAAAAACAAATCAAGCTATTTATAAAACTGTAATCAGACCAGTTGTAACATATGCAAGTGAAACTTGGACCCTAACAAAAACGGCAGTAAACCTATTTAAAATGGGAGAGAAAAGTTCTCCAGAAAATATATGGACCAACAAAGGAGGAATATGGATGGAAAATACTAACCAACCAGGAACAGTAGTCTATATCAGGAAACCACGCTAGTAGCAGAAACAAAAAAGGACAGGCTTTGTTGGGCAGGACACTTTGAAAGAATGCCAAATGACCGAGGAATGAAGAGGAAAACCAGAGGAAAACGGCTCAAAGCAGACCAAGGCTTAGATGGATGGATGATGTGGGAAAAGATCTACAGCAGCTGGGAATCTGAGCTTGGAAAAGAAAAGCATCAGTTAGGTCTGAGTGGAAGGAAGTGGTGAGGCAGGTCAATGCCCTTTATGGGCTGTAGCTCCACAGGGATGGGATGGTCTGAGTGGAAGGAAGTGGTGAGGCCAATGCCCTAAATGGGCTGTAGCACCACAGGGATGGGATGGATGGTGTGAGTGGAAGGAAGTAGTGAGGCCAATGCCCTACATGGGCTGTAGCACCACAGGGATGGGATGGTCTGAGTGGAAGGAAGTGTTGAGGCCAATGCACTATATGGGCTGTAGCACCACAGGGATGGGATGGATGGTCTGAGTGGAAGGAAGTGGTGAGGCAAATGCCCTACATGGGCTATAGCTCCACGTGGTTGGGATGGATTTAAATCTAATGTTTAAATTAAAATCAAAATATGTTTTAAAAATTTATTAATATCAAAACTGAACTAACATGACCTATTCTTGTCCATTACCAAGCCAAGAAATCACTTCAGATCTAGATATCTGCTGACCAAGGCAAGAGTTCACTTCAGACACAGATATCTGCTAGCATGTAGCATTTCATTGCCTTCTAAGAACAACTGCCTGAAGGAACAAGAAAGGAAGAATATATTTTTAAAATGTGTTTATTGAAAATAATTTCTACATATGTGAAAAGGTGTTAAAATGTTTGGTCAAGCTAATCAGCAGTTAGTGTGGTCTTCTTACTACCAAATAATAAGAAGGAATGATTTTTTAATTTTGGGACATAAGTTGAGTTAATGATTGAGCCAAAGAGATCATCTCTGATATTGATTTTTCTTCTGGTTTGTCCTGCTTCCTTTTCAAAACCACCCTTCTCTTAACTCTGCATGTTTATATTGATAATACTGAGTGAAAAAAAGGCTGTCATGTGTGAAAAAATTTGCTTTGGGCTAGGTGGCTACTAACTAACTTACTTAAGAAAATCAGCAAACTATCAAGCCAGAGCTCATGAAGTTTTCCCCAGGGCCCTACCCCGCCAACCCGACCGGCCTTCAACCACTCCCCCAGTGGTCTTTATTCAAGTCGGGCCGCGAAGCGGCATGCTGGGAGCATTCTGCCCCTGAGACAGCCTCACCCACCCTTCCACTCGATTGACTATGCGAGTGGGGGGGCATCAGAGAAGGAGCACCTGGCCGGCCAGGGTGTTGCTCACACAGCAACCGGGCCAGACTTTCTAGGGGCTGGGGTGGATATATTTTATGTCTTAAGTCCCCCCCTCCCACCCTGGGGGGGCACGTGGGTGCTTAACAGACGCCCTCAAATAGGGTTTACGTGGTGTTCTGCAGTATGACTAACTCACACCCCAGCTGGGAGAGAAAGAGGTTGCCTAGGAGCAGTACCTTCAAAGACTGCATATTTAGAATCAACGGTGGGGTCCCACGTTCCCTCACCTCATATCCATACGGTAACTGTAATCATGTCCCGACCTGTTTCTGGGTTATTTTCAACTGTACTTGGTAGGAGCCATGCAGTCGTGTTCTTTCTAATGCAGTTTCCATGTGTGACCTTTGCCCTCAAGCGCAGGTCCCCTACACAGTGATACTGTTTCCCGGGTAACTTTTCAGGGGGTTTGTGGCAAACCCCTCTTTATCGAAATTCCATTTTTGGGACGGACATGCCGACTAGACCCCTAGGAGGGAATAGATGACTACCAAATTAATCAATAAAGAGCCACAGTATAGTGGAGGACTGTCTGTATGACTCCCTGTAGGACTATTGTTTAAAGGAAGTTAGGACTTTCTGTAGGCCTATTGATTAAAGTCCGGCTTATATTACAGAAAATGAGAATTTAACTTTTTGGACTCACTGGGTATTTTCTCCCCAGTATTTTCTCAAAATACCTGGACCCGGTGTAAAAAAAACTGCTCCCTGTTAAACCCTCGTTAATTTTTATTTTGTTACATTTTTTACCCAAAAAAACACTCAATAAAAGAATATCTTCTCATCCCATGATGAGAAATATAACATTTTTAACCAATGAAAATAATAAATTAAGAAATAATAATTTTAAATACTTTTTGAAATCCCAAGAGTCATACGGATAATTTATGAAACTCTTTAATTTTAGCATTAAAATATAAAAAGTTGATAATCCTTATATGGGCTAAATGTAACCACCCCAAATATACAAATTAATAATAATAATAATAATAATAATAATAATAATAATAATAATAATAATAAAGTTCATTTCAAAAACACGTTTCATCCCCAAAGGCTCGAAGCGCGGCACAAAGTCAACAAAAAACAAATCTATAATTTACCACATTTAAAACAAACACAACACTACAAAAACAATACAAGCATACAATGGCAAAGTCTTTTCAACCATAAGCAACACAGCCGTTATGCATTAACTGGAAAATAAGGTTGACAATCATCCCAGAAGGTTAGTAGCACACCCAACCAATCAAAATGTCACATGGTTCAATGGTTAGTACAAAATAAAATATTCATAATACTTACCATGATTGTTTACTTGACATAATGGTTAGCTTGACATGATAGTTAGCTTGACATGATGGGTAACTTGACATGATGGTTATCTTGACACATCTAGACAAGACTCCACTTCGACTCAAGTTCTGTGTTGACATCTTCACATCAATTTCAACTGCCTTCGGGGAGAAACGGTATCCCTATAAGAGACCACCCAAAAATAATACATTTATTTACAAAAATAAAGTTGAAAGAAGATAGAGGCTTTTAAAGTGTATAGTGTTTTGGCATAAGCATACATCTTTATTATTTTTTAAAACCATAGAATTTTCTAAATGGCTTTTATTTTGCCACAATAATTTTTGCAGTTGAATAAAGAAACCACACCAATATTTTGTGAAGAAAAGAAAGAACATCTAATGATTGTCTTAGTCTAAGCATACAAAATACATAGGTCAGCCATGCATTACTTTGTACTGGATGGCTTGCCATTCACAAGGGTTAATTTACTAATTAAAATATGGTTGGATTACATAGTCATAGAGTCCAGGGGTGAAACCAAGCTGGGGCCAAAAGTAGACTCCATGTGCTCCAAACGGAAATGAATTCATTTTATGAAGTTGGGGGAGGTGGGGTGCCAGAGTCATTATGGCACTGGTACCATCAGTGATAGATGAAATTTTCCCCCACACACACAATAGGAAAATAGGTACAAATCTGAAAGATGCAGTGTGTGCCACGGATCTTGATTTTACCACAAATACTTTAAATATATTTTAAATGTATATTTATTGAACCAACAGTTACCGGTATCTCCACTGGTGGAGTAAATAGATTGTCTGGAACTAACACTTTGGTAATCTACACCTTCAGCGTTGGTTATGAAAACATCTTGTTGTTCCAATTTGAAGTGCTGGTATTTAAACAGTTATTCTATTCTATTGATGTACGTTAATAGGACAGTGGAGATAGCCACTGGGTTTTTGGTGGCATAGAAAGAAGGAGTTGGTGCTGTTTTTGTTGAAGTTTATGACTGACATGTGATCAAGTTACAGGAGTGCATAGAGAGATGTATATGCTTCTAGGCTCACTTATTTGGATGGGCAGCTTATGTAAACGAGATCAGACACAGAATCTATGAACACTTCATTGTTGTTCATCAACAAAATTTTTTAAATCCAAATGACGCTGGTGTCCACACACAGACTGTTGAAAATATGTTGATGCATGCAAAGCGCAAACTAAAAAGCCAGTTTAACACAAGACGTGATCTTTTCCCTTCAAATTTGCATGAGTTCATATCCCGCAATTGTTTTTGTGGAGATGATATAAACTCCAACTCTGTTTTCTTTTCATACATTACATTGTTTAAATGCTTATATTAATATAATTTGTAAAATAATTAAATTTTAAAATATTTTCTATTTTAAATATCGAAGTGGCTATAGGTACCCGAGTACCCATCGTCGCCAATGACTATTCGCACCCGAAAGTCTTAGTAATCGAAAAAAACAACATGATCCGAACCAGAGGCTTAATAATCGAAAAGTTTGCCGCACTTTCTTTTATAAAAATGGAGGTTGGCAGCATTTTTGACACCTATGCATCTTTTGAAGACGAACTGAATTATTTTTGTAAAGAACACAATGTGTGTTTCACTAAAAGATCGTCAGAGAAGATGAAAGATCCCAATTTGGCACACCTTAAATATGAATATATAATTCACTGTTGCAAACAAGGAGTTAAACGCAAGTCAAAGTCTTCAATGACAACAGGCCAAAGAAAATCACAAGCGGAAGTAATAAAATAATAATAATAGGTTAACTTTAAATTTAGTTGGTATTGTCATTTAATAATTCTTTCTCTAAGCCAACGAGTAATACCACGGCAAATGTAGAGGACGAATGACACTATTTTATCGAAGGCCGTGACTAATGTATCCCTCAATCGATCACTATGCCTAACCTGAACCCTAGATCGACCCCTCAACCTAACCTAAACCCTAATTCACTGCAACTATAAAAAAGAAGCAAATGACGCCGTGGCATTCGTGCTCTACATTAGCCCTTACCACTTTTGGCAATTCGTTGAGAATTTTTATATTTTTCAGTTCTTTCAAATTAGGATGCCAGGCAAAGATAAAGCATGTTGCTAAGCCAAGAGAAATCCATCTCCACTTTTGACTGTAATGGTTATTGATGGAGAAGGCAGGGGCATTCCTGTTCTTCATGGTTTTGTAAAAAATGAAGATAAGGAATCTATTTGTCTTTGTTTGCAGCTTCTTCTGAAGAATTCTGATGCCAGTCTTTTCAAGTGCTTTGTGGTTGACAAATACATGGCTGAAATCTCTTCTAAAATGATCTGTTTCCAAATGTACCTGTTAATCTATGTCATTTTCACATTAACCAGGCTGTGCACAGGTTTCTTTTGAAACATGTAGGTCCTGAGCATGTTAAGCCGATTCTTGAAGGATTTATGTCTCAAGTTTAAACCGAGTCGTGTGATGAATTTTTAAAGTTGATGCAAGACATGAAAGATACTCATGTAACTTTGGAGTATTTTGAGTCGAACTGGTGGAGTAAGGCCCATTTATGGGCAGCATCATCCAATGCTGATGTTTTAAGACTCCATGCGACAACAACAAATCACTTGGGAGTCTTATCATGCCAAAATAAAAAAGAGTTTGACTCATTATCTTTCTTTTTCATCTGTTCTTCGTAACCTTATGTCTTTTGACAACTGCAAAATTACAGTATGTGATCGTTTAAGATTGCTTGCTGCAAACACAGCTCAATATACGTCATCTGATAATGATGAAAGTGTAAATAAGATTGAAAGTGTTGCTACTTCCTTTGCTGCTGCTCTATTGCTCAATCAGCTCAAATTGTCACAATCTGTTCTGTACTCTGTTGTCCCTGGAGAGGCAAAACTTTTTTCAGTAGCTTATAAGGAACGTATTTTTAGCTCAACATCAGTTCAATGTAATTGTTCATTTGCTAAAAAGATGGCATTACCTTGCAGACATATTTTTTCAGCTCGAAGACATTTACAGCTTTCAGAATTTTGTTCAGAGTTAATTCCATGCCGATTTAGCAAACATAGTGTTCCTAGAGTGGTTGCTTCTACTTCTAGTGGTTCAGTACCTGCTCAAATTGTATCTACTAGAAACAATAATTTTAAGACTCAAGAGGGTCGGTTTAATCATGCTAAAAGAATTTGTATGGGCTTGGCAAATTTTTGGGCGATTCAAGGAGAACAAGATTTTGTAGAGAAAATATTCTTTCTTGAAACTACTATAAGTCTCTGGAAAAGTCCTGAAAATTTAGATGAGAATGAATCGGCGTCACAACTTGATGAAGGTGAACTACAAACAAGTTTCATTTAAAGTCAACTAATTGATTTTGTTGATATAAATGACATTCATTTTTTCCCACGAGGAAACAGTTGCTGCAAATAATTTAGAAAAAATTGAAACTGAAAATAGTATTAGTTCCTTTGGGAAGGTTAACTTTGACAGAGTTCGCTCAAAGGGGCGACCGAAGGAAAAACAAAATTTTACCCTGAAACGAAAAAGATAGCTGCCCCAACAATTTTCAACTACTTGTATAAAATGATTAATATGTGAATGTTTTTAATGTTCTGAAAATTATAACTTTTTGGTGTGTAAATAAATGGCTGCCGCTATTCAAACCCGGGTCCAATAGACCAATGCTATTCGGATGTCATTTGTGGTAGTTTATTTTAGTTAATGTTCCTTTAGTTAAACTGAAGAATTAAGTTTACAATTATCTTTCATTTGATACCAAATTTTGTCTTACAACCTAACAATAATTTTTTGGAATGTGTTCATGATGTATGCATCCAATGTTGTTTCAGTGTCTTTTTCAGCTTTTATAGATATATCATTTTCATTATTTTTTTTTTCTGACATCAATTGATGAATCAGGAGGAATAGTTTTGGAACTACATAATTGAAACTTTGCATGCTTATTTATATTGAGATTCTTAACTTTATGATGGATTATTTTTAAACAAATGTCTCATAGGAAAAGTTTTCAGAATGTTTGTATTTATGTATTTTATTTATTAGGTTCGTGCGTTAATTTTTTTTCTATCTTTTCTGTCTTAGTTTTCTAATTGTTTTTTAAATCATGAAGGATACATGTTCATGGTGTATGCATCCTATATCGTTCATGCAGCCTCTAATTTAAAAAACACAATTTTATAATTTTTTTCTTCCTTTTTCTCAATTTTGCATTTTCCGGATTTTTAAGGAACGCCAAATGAATCGGGAGGAAAAATATTCTAGCTACAGCCTTCAAACATTGCATGCTTCTTTTCATTGATATTCTTTACGAAATTCAAGAGGCTTTTTTATATATATATATCCAACTAGAAAGTTTTATAACATTTTTATATTTGCTACCCCTGAAGAGTTCTTAAATATTTATGTGACCCCCACATACATGCCATTTGTAACACTTCCAATAACTGCTGTGTAATAATCTTCTTTAAACTTTTTGTCAATGTTATTCTTAATGTGTATGCCAAGTTTCATTTACAATACAGTACAATAAGTTACAATACAATGCAATACAAATTTGTTTTTATTCATTTTGCGTAAGTCAAAAATTGGTATAAAAATTTTAAATTTTTTGCAATTAAAGTCACAACAAATTTTTTTTTAAATTTTAGTGTATTTTTGTCTTTCTGTTTGTGTATGGTTTGGATGTACTATATTTTTTTCAATGGCTCTATTTATTTAGGTTATCAGTATTTTATTTTCAATGTGGCATGACTTAGTTGCCTTGAAACAAAACTTCCTTCACAGATCACATATATTTGCTCCCACTCAATCATTACGTCTGTACTTAAATGAAGAAATGATACCGTACAAACAATAGTTAACTGTACGGGTACCCACAAGGAAGGTGAGAAAGTAAAAGGAGACAAATGGCAAAGGAATGATGTGACCTAATTGAATGAGTTTAATGACTGCCTACTCCTTACTGGCCCCTAATTTAGTATATGGATTACTTGAGTACACAACTCAAATAACTAACAACCAAACAAAAATGTTCTCAAGTCAGTTAAGGGTTTTTTTTCTCTATTAAATTAGGTACCAGTGTGTTAGACCCAGTAGACAGATATGGTAAAAAAAAAAAAAAGACTAGTCCTCCAAAAATAAGTCCTTCTCATACTTTATACAATGGCATCCTTTAACTTTAAGATGTTCATTGCAACTACCTTGTGAATTAGGTCAAGTCAAATGAGAAAGGCTGTTGAAAGGAGATTCAAGATATCAGGAAAAACAGTCCGCATGTATGACTCCCAGTGCCAAAAAAAAGGTTTAAAATTGGAGGTTTTGTTCTGACTAAGCCAAGCTCTCTAGAGGAATAGTTGAAATTAATTCTGAATGAAATTTTCATTATTTAGAATACCTAATTAATTCATAAAGTACTGTGTGATTAAATCTTTTAATTTAAACAATACACATAAATAATCTTAAATAAAGGATTTAATTTTAATAATTAAATTAATATTATTACTTTTCTAAAATTCAAATGAAAACAATAAATGTATCTAAATCATCTTCATTACTAGATTTAAAAAAAAAATAATAAAATTGATCTACGAAAATGGCTTAAACTAAAAAAAGAACATAAGAAAGAAAAAAAATCTACTGGTACTAAAAGAAATTAACAAAGCAAAAATAAAAAAAAAATAAAAATAATAAAACTATTAATCAATGAAGTAGAAAAGGATAAAAACCAATTTAAAAAAATAATTCTCATACTATTATTGTTATCACATTCGGCTACGAAGCCATTTAATATGTATGGAGCCACTCCGGGTGCGATTAGTCATTGGCGACCATAGTTACCTATAGATGCAGCCTTTAAATATTTTGTCTTTTATATATAATATATGAAATAAATGGGCTGAAATGAATATTTACTTCACATGCAATGTCATAAAAAAAAAAAAACACTTCCATTTATTTGGATCAGTAAAAGAATTTGATCTTATCTACACTTACACTGTTTAAATAGCACTTCAAACAGGAACAACATCTAAGTCGTGGAAGAATTACTGCCAACAACACTTTTATCATAAATGCAAATTAATCTTTGAGTTTGTTCCCTAGGACTTACACATAGAACAATTTCAGGTTGTGCAGCTGAGGCGGCGAGAGTGCCGAGAGTACTTACTTAAGTTAAAGCCGCTAAGTCTGAAGACCAACATCATTGATAGTTTAAAAAGGTCAAAAAAAGTGACAATCTGTATGCCTATTGTTTAAAGGCCAACAAGTAGGGTGTAATAAAGACAAGAAGGTGGGGAAGGTTTAGGATTGTCTGTAATGGATAGGAAATGAAAAGGACTATAACTATAGGCTACAGGAAATGAAAAGTTAACTCTTGTCCTTGTTTGTTTTGTAACATTCAATGAATTGGACCCAGCGGCGGGTAATTTCTCACCATTTAAATTCTCAGGGCCCGACGTCTGAGCAATCCTTATCAGTCATGCTTCTGATAGCGAAATTTAAATTCTGACAAGTTTTGGGGTATCAGAAATGGTATTTAGTCTTCAAAGGTGCGAGAAATTTGACTATGTCGCGTTTTTCAAATATTTTAATTGTAATACAATTTATTTGAATTTTCAATGGCTGCCATTTTGATTTAAACAGCTGTAATGTCACGTGAAAAAAAGCACTGCTGCAATTGGTTATAGCATCTAACCACTTAGTACTTTATCAAATTCTCATTTTTGTCCAAAATAAAAACCTTTAAAATAAAGTTTTTTCATACAAATTCTTTATATTATATGCATTTGTTTATTATTTTATTGTATATTAATACTCTACTGTCCCATCCACTTTTGCTTCGCAGATATACTTCACCAAACATTTCATTAAAAAAAAGAGAGAAAATATTACAAAACCAACACACTTGGGATATATTATAATATTAATATATACTAGAAAATATCACCCGATGTTATCGAAATAATGATGGCAGGCCCTTTGCGATAATTTCCACTTGCTATTGCGAAAACTCTTCACGATTCCGTGTTTAAAAAAAAAAGTAGGCTATATATGTAATGATGTTTACGTTTCTTACACAATTAAAAGTTTTGAGAAGAATTCGCCATGGCTATTTATTATACGCCTACCCGACCCATTTTTGCGCCCCTGAACTTAATTATTTTTTCTATAAACATGACCTTAAATTACCAAATCTAAATGATCACTAATTAAATCATTATTTTCAGTAAAGTAGTTCATTGACAGCCGATTTCTACGATGGAGAAATACTTCAGATGTCATATGTTTTTAAAGTGTTTATTGTTTGGTACACACTACCACTTTTCGTGTCCCTAATTAGCTAAAAAAAAATTCTCAAAAAATTAAAGAAAAAAAGGTTTATCTAAATTTACAATAAAAACTCAATATACCATTTTAAGTATATTTTATATTCACAGAATTTGATATACTGATGTGTTCATTAAAAATTTAACCAAACGTTTGCCTTTGTTTTCTACTATATTATCGGAAAATCGTTTTAAAAAAAATAATTCTTTGATCTAAATAAGAATCTGTTAACCATTTTTCACGACAGTAACAGCCTTGAGTGTCTTTTTACAGAAATGTTATTAATCTCATAACAATATACACCCATTGTACTGTTCGCAAAGTAAAACAAAAAAAATATTTTCATTTTTTTAAAGAAAATCTTAACGGTGACTTAACCCATCTTTATTTTGAAAATTAAATTTTCGCTTGTGTAAAATGATTGGGTTTTGATATTCATGGGTAACATATGTAAATGTACCTACGTTTTGTTAAAGTCATTGATTTTCTTAACTGGTAAACATATGCTTATTTGTAAGATGAGAATATAGCATATATTTTTCACAACAGTAATATTATTGAATTTAAAGATATTGTCATCCACGTAAAAATGTGCACATCCTATTTCCTACCCCAACATATATGTACCTAAGAAGGTAAATTATTCATCAAATTCATTATGAGGCGTATCTTGAGCTGCCTGGGGTAAAATGAAAGTATCATATTACTCCCCTCCCTCCACCACAGAGGCGTAGCGTGGTGGGGGCAGGGGGACAGATGTCCCCGGGCACCAGCTAGTTAGGGGCGCCAAAATGTGCTTTGATATTATTTTGTTGACGAAAATAATGGGTTTGAGAGTTGAAAAAACGAAAAAGGGGCGCTAAAAATGGATCTTGTCCCCGGGCGCGAATCTTGTCCCCGGGCGCCAAACACCCTCGCTACGCCACTGCTACACCAACAGAGTTTTAAACAAAGCTTAATAAAAGTATCCCCGGGATTGTAACCCCCTTACGTAAAGAAATACATTTTTAAAAAAAATTTCATATGCTTTGTTCTTATTTTGATGAGTGATGAGTGTATTACTGTCTCTTAAGCGGCAGTGTGTCTTCCAGTTCATCATGCTCAGATCCAAGTTGTTTAATTTCATTGTTCGTAGTGTCGTAGATATTTCCAACGAGGAATCCACTGTCTGACCAAGCTTTTAAATATCCACAATGTTTTCGCATCTGGTCGCAATCTGGCCTTATAAATGCGTCCAAGTAGTCACTGGAATGTGCAGACTTTAAATGCGAGTGAAGGCCTAAAAATATATTTATTTCCGATAGTTTCATGTGCTTATCAAATTTAGGTTTATTTTTTTCAGGGTCCCCCATTTCTCTCTATCAACCTGAAGGGAAAATAAATCATTTAAAAAAAAATTATTAATTCAATCGAATTGGTTTGACGTGTAAAACTTTTTCAAAAATGTTTTATGTTTGAATAGGTAAGGTACAGACAAACCGTGACATTCAACCTGAGACAAAATAGCTCGAAAATCAATTATGAGGTGAATGTAAATTATTAATATTGTTATCACAAAATAGAAGTAACATATTTTTTCTGTGTCTTAAACTTAAGGTATTTGATTGTCAAAGTACGGATTTACTCATATTTTTAAATATGTAGTTTTTTTGGGGCATAATTAAAAGAAATCCAGCAATCAAACATTTTTGTCATTAAAATTTGACCCCGTGATTTGAGTGCAACGTGTTTTTATTTCCATACAAACTCTTAATGGGAATCAAAATTTGATCTTCATTCGACTATACCAATCACTTATTTGTCAATACCGGTATTTCAAAACATTTACTTACCAATCCTGTACCTTCTCTTTGAACTTGAGACACGTGTTGTGAGGGATTTGCACATCTCATAAATTATTGAAATGTCTTGCTTTAACTACGACGTGGAAACTAAGAAAAACGATTTTTAAAAAAAATTGAAAATGAAATCCCGGGATTATCGAAAATCACGGTTTTCATAAATCCAAACCCGGTTTTTTCGAGCATCAATTATGGTCCGGTATTTTCTAATTTCGGGATCCCGGATTGTGACCCCTAGTATATATATATATATATATATATATATAAGTATCTCATTTAGCGCAGTTATCGGAAATTTTATTTCATGGAATTAGTGTCATCATATTTCCTAAATCATCCCCTTGGAAAAACAGGAAACTATGATTGCTGGGGGTTGGGGTGAAAATTTGATAGAATTATGTGTTTTTGGCAATGAGTATATGTGCCAAGTTTCAGCTCGATTGGCTGACGGGAAGTGGGTCGATTAGCCGCCCAAAGATTCTACCATAGACACACACAAGCGAGGTTAATATCAAGGCCTTATAATATAAAGAATAAAACACAAACTAGTGCGATCATACAAAAATGTGATCGTGTGGACTGATCTGTCATCTGAACAATAGGACTACTGACAGTATTGCTGTCATCTCCATACTTTGCAAATGTAACTTAAAGAAGTAAAATAGAAAATTAAATTGGCCATAAAAAATAGAGTTATTTATGTTTGTGTTTAAACAAAATTAACTTTTATATTTTATTTATGCGTTTATATTATATATTAAAAATTCACTAGAGTAATGGTTGCCGACCTCCTGAAGCATACCGGCTCCGCATGCACGTCGCAGGATGTCACTGCTAATCCCTTCTCTACACCACAATCAGATACCATTAACTTATAACACATCGAGTAGGTTTACCGTCCCCGTAGAAAGTGATTATAAAAAAAAGGACTCATGGAGTGAAAAATGGTGGGAACCACCGCAAAAGAGCAACGGTAAACAGAATCCTCTACACTCTACATTGAAAGCATTTAATTTGATACTAGAATATTTTCAGTGAATATTCAACGGTGGCATATTATAACTCAAATTTTGTACCCGTTATCTAAGTGAAAAATCATTTTTTTTTTTTAAATGAAGTTGCAAACTTAAGCTGACGTGATGAATGGGAGTTGCTAGGTGACCAGAATTAGCTTTATCCCCCAAGACAATGGAAACAAAATTCTTGGGTTAACATTTTTAAATGAAGTTGCAAACTTAAGCTGACGTGATGAATGGGAGTTGCTAGGTGACCAGAATTAGCTTTATCCCCCAAGACAATGGAAACAAAATTCTTGGGTTAACCTCCCCCCCCCCCCCAAAAAAAAAAAAAAAAAAAAAAAAAAAAAAAAAAAAAAACAACAACAAAAAACCACCCCTAAAGTCACCACCACTCATAAATTACATTGCAAGATCCCAAGTACCAAATGAGTGGATTTGTTTTTGTCGTTGCAACAGGAACAAAAAATTTCAACAACAAATTTGAAAATTAAAAAAAAACTGTTGTCTTAGTGTACGTTAATTACATCCAGGCAGGGATGTCTTAACAACACAGGAGGCCCTGGGCACAGCAATACACTGGGGCCAATGTTCCCTCTAAGGTTTGCTGGTTCGTGTGCAAAATAATACAAATGTGTGAAAAGTTTTACATCATCATTTTTTTGTGTGCAAAATTTTACAGCCCACTAACACAAACATACATGGAAATTTGCTGCGCGGATACTCGAAACTGCTGCGCGGCCGCGCAGCCTAAAGGGAACATTGACTAGGGCCCCCTTGCAAAGCAGCACACCTGGGTCGTGGGGGAGGGGGCACTCGCCCCATGCTCAAAAGTAAAGGGGGTGGGGTGTGAAATAGTTCCTGCTCCCAACCAATGCACCAAGAGGAATAGAAATGTAAAATAAATATAAACATTCAATACAGTTAAACTTCGATGAATTCAATTTATTGATACAAAAAAACCAAATCATTCAAAATCAATAATAGTTGTGAAAAATTATAAGAAATAATCTATAAATAATAACAGAGGATGATACAATCTGATACATTATCATTATTGACCTATAGATATAATAAATTATTTACTATAAATCAACATAATCGTTTGCGTAATATAATAATAGTATAATATTCATTAACAATATGTAAAGCATGATGCCTCTATAAGAACGAGTCTCCTAAAAACATGGGGCCCCCTACAGGTGCGGGGCCCTGGGCCAGTGCCCACTAGGCCTATGCCTTAACACGGCACTGTATCCAGGTGTGTGTGTTTTTTTTTTCTGGCTTCCGCCTGTCACAATGTGACGATGGTGCAGACTTCGCAGGACGAAGCACAAGGCTTGGGATCTCTTCTTCTTCTTCTTTTTTTTTTTTTGGAGTATAAGCTCGGTCCCTAGACAGTAAATCACCTTCCTCCGCGCACCTGGAAAACCCAAGGGAACACCATATGTAGATGATACAGCTTGATTACAGTAGCGTCGCAGGAGTTGTCAGATTTTTTTTTCATTGCGTCAATGTTATCCGTCTAAGGGACTCCATATTCGGGTTTTAATTCTGAGTTTCACTGTATACACTTAACTCCTATGGTTCCCATGGTCCATGGTCCACATGATAACGTTAAAAGAAGTATGTCACCTGAAAGACGACTTCTTTCCTGCACTACACGTATTATATAAATATAAGGAAACATTTGAATTTTTTCAATTTAAAAATTTAATTCAAGCAATGTGGGGGAAGCACACAAAAAAAAAAAGATTACAAAAATTTAATCCAAAAGCGAAAATACAAAAAATGATTTTCTTTGACAAATATAAACATTACTTCTGTGGCTACTTCTATTATATTAATTTAATTCTCTGTTTTAATGATTAAAGTAAATTAATTTTACAAGATTGTTGCATTGTTTGCCGTTGGAGGTTGGTGGTGATAGAGGATGTGACGTCACGCATTTATAACGATGTGTGATGAAGGTGTCGACATTTTGTGACAAAGATTTTATGATGGGGAAAGGGGGTAAATAATCAACCAAGATAGCGTAACTTAAGTAACTTTATTAAAGGAAGGGCCCATAGGGGAAAGAGTGATGGTAGTAAAAAGATGTGACATTTTTCAACTCTCGTTCGGTGCGACATGTATTAGGCCAAACATGTAGAAACGGTCCCCATGTGGTGCTGATGTTAATTTCGTAGGACCAAAAACGCGTCATCGAACATTTTTAAATACAAAACTAATTATATCTATAGTGACTATAATCCTCAAAATAAACGCATATTTTGCATTTAATCATAAAAATAAATTGATGACTTGAGTGGGTTCTTTTGTGCGTACATAATAAATGTCAACCCTTCCACTCTCCCTTATTTTGTTGACTGGGGCGTAGCTAAGGGTGTTTGACGCCGGGGGACAAGATTAATTTTTACACCCCCTTCAACTCTGAAACCATTATTTTCATTAATAAAATACCATCAAAGCCCATATTGGCGCCCCAACTAATCTGGCGCCAGGGAAAATCCACCCCCTAGCTACGCCTCTACTTGTTGGTATAATTGTAATGTATGATAATGTATGTGTATTTTACTCTTTAATTGGATGCCCAGGGCTTGTGCAAACTCGGTCTCCAATTCTCCATGCTATTGTAGTTATCGGCATAAATGGAACTGGAACGAAGTACCCCATTTCCCCCCAAACACGTTAGAAAATTGAGATGTATGACGTATCTCGGTTTGCGCATGCGCATAGCTTTCAAATACTAAAAACGCGTCCATGTTTCCCGACCTTGATTGTGGAATTTCGTTTCAACGGAAAAAAATGAAATTTTATAATATATTTGATTAATATATGTGCCCAAATAATGCTGTACATTAAAACAACTTTGATAATTATTATTATGAATGTAAGTATTAACTTTACTCCCACGGGACCTTTTAGTACGTTACATAGGCTGAAACCATAAATTATTTCACTTGCAAGCTGTTTTCGTTTCCGCCATTTTTGCCCGTTGAGTTGTTCAATCAAATTTGAGCAAATGTAAGAATTTAACCGGGTCAAAAACCCGCATTTTTTGTTGTTATTGAAACGAAAAGTTATAATTTTCATTTTTACACACGATCAAGTTTAAATTTAAACTGGATTTAACAACACTATAATCATTGTTTAACCCATTCAATACGTCACAATTTTTTTAAGGGAACGCAGTAAAATTTTGGGACAAAAATTCTATTTGACCTGATGATTTTAAACTGAAAAGCTCTGTTTTGTTATTTATCAAAATTATATCATGCTGCATATCCAAATGTAGGTAATTGAAAAAGGAATATGTTTCTAGTATAAAAAAGTGATAAAGAAATACCCAAAGAAAATTTTTGGGGGTATTATTGCAGGTTTATGTAAAAAATTATTTAAAATTTATTTGGTTTTGCTTTACTCACCAGCTCAGAAATCAGATAACAATAATCCAATCAAGTTCATATTTTTTTTAAATGAGTCTTGTGATACATCCAAAACAACTGGAAAGTTTCATTGCAGTAGCTCCAGAAATTGTAAAGTTATGAATTTCTTTCCCAAGACACGTGTTAAAATTTTTTTTTCAAAAATTCAACAATAAAAATAGTTATACTCAAATATTTACACATATTTCACATATTTACTAAATATATACACAAATGAAGTTATTATTTTAAATGAAAGGCCTTGAAGCATCCTTTAGGATGGAGATGGGGTTTGGATTCACACCCAGTACAATAGAAATGTGTGCGTACTCGCTTTGTTGCAGTTGAGCAATATGCACAAGATCGGTCCCTTTCATGATAATCAACAATGTGCTGAGCATCATTAGACTTTTCGAGGCATCCGGTCTCTGGACCCTTTCCTGGTGCTTTTAGTACTTGAATTAATGCTACTTCCTCTGTTAGCTGACGCATCAACATAAGTTTATATTGTTTTAGACTCATTTTTACTTTGTTTGCATCTGCTGCTTGACAGAGTAAAAACAAAATGTACGAGTTCACCTGTGTAATTTCTAACAGCCAGAAAAAAATCTTTTTCCACCATTTCAATGTTTTTCGCTCATAAACACAGTAATATGTTACTTTTTGGTCTAGCTTATCGCAGCCATTCATCTTGTGATTATAAATGTCTATCATTTCCGGTTTATCCATTTTTTTTGTTTCGGTAACTTGTACCCTAGCATCTGTGGACACTAATATGACATTTTTTTTTGCCTTTTTGTCCCTGAAAGCAACACAGAGCATGCTCTTGTTTTGGTTTATATACCACTTCATCTCTTTTTGTTGTAAAGATAAAGATTTTATGTCTAGTGGAAATCCAATGCGGTTGATATTCAGTGTTCCTGTATAGTATTGGTTTTTGGCAAGAAGGTAGTCAACAAGTTTTCTTGACGTATAATATCTGTCAGCAAAAATTTTGTGTCCAGTACCCACATGCTGCAGTAAAGTATGAAAAACTTGCACAGCCTGTCCTCCATCTTTATCTGTTTCTGGGTTATAGGAGGTATTGGCTCCAAAATAGGTCAAAATATCAACAACATAACCCGTTGAGGAATCACACAGGCCAAATGTCTTGATATGATATTTGCTAGGCTTAGTGGCATTATATTGTTTGAATTGCCATCTGCCCTTGAAGCCTATTACCATTTCATCTATGCTAAGTTCCTGAAAAGGGTAGAATGCATTTCTAAACTTATTCAAGAGTATGTTCATAAATGGTTCAATTTTATCTTTCCCTTCGGAATTTTCATCGCCACAGTGTAGCATGGAGTGATAGATGTCCTGAAATCTCTGTCTGTTAAATACATGGTGTATCCATGGAGTATAGGATTCAGCAGACATAGACCAATAATCAGAAATAGCTGGCCTTTTATACATCCCCATGTAGATTAGAACAGCAATAAATTTGTCTAGCTCCTGCCTTGATATGTCCACCCATCGACTAAAGACAGAGCGTCTAAGTGCAGGTGTGTTCATGTGAACTTTCTTTTTAGCATAGGCATTTATAGATTCAACAATGTAATCTTTAACATTATCATCAAATAGTTCATTGAAAAAGTTAATAGGTGTAGGGTTTAAAATGTTTTGAAGTTTAGGGCAAACTCCAGGATTTCTAAGGGGATGAAATCGGAAATTGTTTTCAGTTTGTCCTGTTTGGACTTCGGACCACTCTGTCTCAGTAGGGAAATAATTTGAACTAGTAGATTGACTAGTTTTAGATGAAGATGAATTATGCTTTGAAGTTGAAGCCACAGAATTAGTAGAACTTGAACTAGGCCTAGTTGGTGTTGATTTTTTTTTTCCTTTTCCTTTTCCAATGGATACTTTTTGTCTCTTTGTAGTCGGAATATATTCCTCATCACTAGTTTCCTCAAATAATACATTTTCGTAATCACTATCACTATCACTGTTGTCAGATTTATCTTCATTTGAACTTGAATCGTCTAAGCAAATCAATTTACTTGCCTCATCGGCAGTCATAGATCGAAATCCTTGTCGATTAGAACTAGCACTGTTAATAGTTGAATGGAAAAGTTGGAATACTAATAAAATGAAACAAACCAGTGGTGACGCAGAGAGTGGCTAAACGTACTCTGCCGAAATCGCGGTGACGCACACTGCGGCGAAACGTATTAAATGGGTTAAAATATTATGGAATGGTACCCCCTTTCATTTATCCACGAATCATGCCTCATCATCATGGCATGATGTTAAACTAACTTCGAGAAGTAAATTCAGTAGAAATTCTGTCAGAAGTAGAAGCCCATCCGATCCCTCAATCAGCCTAACTTAACTAACACTAAGTTCACAAACTACTGGTACAATACTACCTTAACTCCAACTAATTTAATAATATTTTACGCCTATATTTATTTTTACAAAAAGGGCTAGTTTAGACTTTAGACCAGTACTTGAGTTCTGAGTAGTTTTCCTTGCTGGAAATGCAGAGTGAAGTAAGGTGTGTTAGAGTTGAGTAGTGTAGTGTAGGCGTCGATTACATTATTATTATTTTATTGTTAATTAAGGCATAATGACAAAATGTTATTCTTATTAGGCCTATGCCTATACTATATAGTATAAAATATAGGCCTAATTGCAATTGAATAATTTTTTAAATAGTCTACTAAAATTAATTCCTAGTACTAGTAGTACTAGTATTATTAATTATGGTATTATATTTGGTAAATGACATTGGGCATAGCATTAAATGACTTCTCTTTTTATTTAAAAATTTAGGCTAATCAGGATTATTCAGTTTAGATTTAGTCTGAATTAAATTTAGGCCTAGAAATAATTATTATCAACTATAACTATAAGTCAACATTCTTGTGTACTATTTATTATACAAATTGAAATATGCCTACCCTACAAATTCTACATAATCATAAAATCACTATCCATTCATCCATTCCTTCATTATGAGCAGACTTTTAATCCCCTTCCCCCATCATAACAAAAATTTAAAAAACTCTCGTCACACATTCACATTGTAAAAAAATTTGTGATCTCCATTTCCTACTCCAGTATGTTGGTGGATAATGATGAGTGATGACAATTTATAGAATAGAATCGCTAAAAAATTAAACAGCTAGGCAGTGGGTGATTTCTCACAAATTAATTTAATTCAAATTGTAAGCCAGGCCTACTCAAAAGTTAAGTTACCATAATAATAATAATTGTACTAACCGTATTAGTAATTAGCTCAAATCTAAGACAGAGTTCCCCATGGTGGGAGGGGGGTGATATTAGGACGTAAATGTACCACCCCGACCCCTGTAGGAAAGTCAACCGTTGGCACTGCGAGAGCAGTGTCCAGCCGACTGGATGTCCTTGGGCTAGAATAGCCCCAAATGGTAAACCAGATTAAGCGGATGGAGGTGGGGACTGTCCTGACAAAGGGAATTTGACTGTGGTATTAAAGTTGGCACATTGTAAATTAACAATTTATCTTACAATTTAAAATTTGAAACATCCTTACTGTCTCCCTTTATTCAAATTAAGTCTGTAAATACTGTAATAACCATGCTGAGCTAAACCATATTTTCATTTGATAAAGTGAAAAAAAAATGTTTTGCAATAACAATTCTGACTTCTTTTTTTTAGCTCTGAACAGCATGAATCCATTAGTCATGGAGAAAGAAACAATTAATATCAATGGAAGTGCTATATCTAGTAGTCCAACAATGGAAGAAAAGGCAAAAAAAAATGGTAATTACTAATTGTTAGTTAAGGAGAAAAATTTATATTTAAAAATCATTTTTAACCTTTTTGTGCTAAATTAAGAATAAACTATTGATGTTTTGACGAATATGTAAGTTCATGGTGAATTCTTTTCTTAAAATACATATAAAATCTAGAGGTTATCATGAGTTAAAGTAACCTTTTAAAAAATCAGCTCCACTGCCACTATTGATGAGTTTCCTATGGCCGGATCTAGAAATACCAAGGCTGCTACCATCTTGTTGAAAATGGGTCCATGTTCTTCCGGTTTGGGATATGATGATAAGGGGTTTTCCAATACCTTGTTTTTGATATCAGCCTAAATTTTTTTAGTTTAGCCAGCACCAATTTTTTTATTAGTTAAAAAGCTCCGGGCTATGTTTTTTGTGAGGAGAAGATATGAAATTTACATTCCTAATTCTTTCTAGGATTCCAACTTGAGAGCCAAATTTAAAGAATTTAATAAGTTTAAAAATTAAAAAATATTAACCCTCTTGAGATGGAAACTTTTTGGACTGTCTGCCCTTGTCACAGGCCCTGCAATTAACTTATTTTACAAAAAATTTATAAAAAATAAACTAATTTCTTTACAAATATAAAAACTATATGTATTCTTGTAGGGAATTAAATGAGTTAATATGATCTTTATGAATCAAACTGAAATCTCAACATTTATGCAAATGAGATATCCTGATTTGCAGAATTTAATTAAAGGTAATGATTTTTTTGAAGCTTTATTAAGCACAACCCATATTTAAGTGAGATTCATTGTGAATACCTGCATGAAATATTCCCTTGGGCTGCAAATGCCTTTTGGCATATTTCAAGGTCATATTTTTAAAGCACTT
The DNA here is from genome assembly GCA_964033795.1 of Lymnaea stagnalis. Classification (NCBI taxonomy): domain Eukaryota; kingdom Metazoa; phylum Mollusca; class Gastropoda; family Lymnaeidae; genus Lymnaea; species Lymnaea stagnalis. The sequence goes on from CAXITT010000170.1 coordinate 969,921, forward strand.
TTAGGGGCACTAGGTAAAATTTAAAAAAAACATAAAATGACAGATCATAGTAAACTATTAATGCAAGCCATCATTAAAATGGTGAGGTGAGCAAGAAATGCCAGAAGCAGTCATATTAGCTGGTACAAAGATAAGCCAGCCAATCTTGAGGCTTTTCTTATTAGGGCGGATGGATCAGCGGTTTGCCTTTTTTTTGCCATAACACTCTGGGCCGATAGACCGGCCTAGCCATCTTAAGAGGGTTAATATGACTGTTATGTATGGCACATTTTCCCCATGCGTGAACTATGTTGAACCCTAGCACACGCTACGTTCATAGATGGGCGTGGCCTATTTGTTTGATGTATCTTGTTTACTACAGACTTCCAATGAAACATGGTTAGTAGGTCTACTAGTATCTTGTCGAAGGTTCTCGATTGTATTAGAAAAGTAAGGGCATTTCTAGACGCATAGGTAGACCCACATATATAAATGATTGACAGACACAGAGAAGACGGAGATTGATAGATATTTTTAACTTCACGAGTCGTGTATTATTCTTTGTGTACTTATATGTGTTTATTCGCGTTGATCATTCATCATTATTAATTGGCACATTGTACTAACTGTGTTAACTGTTTACTGGTACAAGATCTACCATACTGTAAGTTGATGATTTGTAATTATATTTCTTTTGTTTTGTAATTGTATTAGTTTTTGCGTGTCATATCTTTATTATTGTATTTCTCTATGGTATCGTTGCACTGTGTGAACGAGCCATAACTTAAAACAAGAGATTAATTTCTCACAAGAGAAGCCAGTGCGTAACATGACATGCATATTATCAGCTGATTTGAATTTTTAATTTTAAAAATACAGAAACAGGGGGTAGCATTTTCTTTAGATAAAAAAGCTGGTTATTTTTCTGCGGCAAATCGCCGAACTTGATATAAGAAAATCATAAAATGGTTAACATTGTGTATCAACAAATATTTCTTATATCTGATTTATGAGCCATTTTTTAATTACTACAGTACACAACCCAATAACTGGCATTAAGCTATCACATATACAGAATAAAGTGTTCTGAATTTCTGATTATACAAATTGGGGAAAAGGTGGATCAGGAAGTAAAATATTTTTTATCAACATGTAGCAGACCTGTTTACTCTTACGATTTTGGCATACAATGTAAGATTTTGAGGTGTAAACATTATATATCATAATGTATGTTTATTTTTTATTTTAACTATGTAAGTTATTGAGCGATTTTGTGATGATATTGTACGATTTTGAGAGTTTGAGGGTAAACAGGTCTGATGTAGATGAAAGAGAAACTGACAAATTAAAATCTAAAAAAATGTGTATCAATTCCAGCACTGACAAGGTCAGTTTTAAAGTTCATATAATCTTTATAAAGAAAAATAATAAAAGGTGGCATAATTTAATTTTTCCTCAATTAACTTTGAATTAATTTCTTCAGCAGATTTGGAATGTGATGTTTGTGGCCAGGAGCATGCTACAGAGGAATGTCCAGAACTGGGACTTTCTACTACAAAATTTATACCACAAATATCTAGGTAAATTTAGCTCAATTCTGTTTTTAACAATTCTAACAAAAATTTATGAGGAAAAAATCAGGAGATAATCAGACATCTTTTTCTAACTGGTACCTATCTTTTCTGACCAATAAATCAGCAGATATAAGCCTAAAAAATTTCTTTCCAGATGTAAGATGTATATCTAGATGTTTTTAAATTGCACTTTGGATGTTGTGGGATTGTGTACCAAATCTGATAAGGGATGCCTCAAAACTTGCTATCATACTTTTCCCCCCACTCCTACTCTTACTGAGATGTGGTCATTGTTTAATGCAATGAACAGCTGACATCATAAAATTCAACTTCTTGTTCTTGTTTTGTGAATAATGCAGAGTTGTTGAAATATAAATATTCTATTTTGTTCTGGTTAGTTATGTGCTAGCCATGATATTATACTTTGTTTGCCATGTTACCATAGGCTCAGATTGTTCCCAATGTTAATTTTATAAATGATTTTTTTATGTATTTAAAAATGCTTGTGTATCAGGCATTGACTTAAAATTGGTTGTGCAGTTCCTTCAAGTGATCCAGATTTAGGGAGTCGCCATGATTTTAGATTAAATTTAAAGAAAAGTGTGTATTGGGGCCACTCACCCGTGATTGTGACTGAGAAGTACCAGAGAAAGTGAATTTTTTAAAAGTTCAAATACATTTTTTAATCCATGAAATGAGTATTAAAAACACATTTAAATGATGTCCTCTTATACACATGTTTATTTCTGGCATCTTCTCTGGCACTTTCACACATCTGCTATTGAATTGACACTTGATATCTGTGGTATAGACTACAATGGCACACTTCTAGCTATGTCAATGTTGGATAAAACAGAACTTTACAATTTCAGTTACAAAATGTTAGGGAATGTGTGCAGCGTTATATTTCTTTTTCACCCAGTTATTGTAACAATATTGATGCACTCTTACACGAATTTATCTTATTTTTCTAGAGCCAGGTTGACAGTGCCTCATTATTTAAATGCAGTGGAGTTTCCAGACGGTGGGGTTGGCATTTTAGCACTGGAGACAATTGGTAATAAAACACAACTTGGTCCATTTGAGGCCAAGAAAACTATGAACAATATCGACAGAGAAGATCTTTTTGTTCTTAAGGTATGATATAAATACAATGGCTATCAAGCATATGCTTATTTACATGACAAAAAAAAAGGTTTAGCATGAAACGTTTTTGCATCTTATTATGGCTCAGCTTGTTATGGATGTTATATTATCTAATAATAAACAAGTGATGCAAGGATCCTGAACTCCACCTTTACCATGATATACCTTTTGCATTCTAAAAGTGAATTATAAATGTAAAGGGATGAATTTTTTGTTCAGAAAAAAATCTTTATTTTTAACTCCTTCAATTCTACTAAAGAAATAGGGTGTAAGCAAAGCCTTTTGCCACTTAAAATTAAAATGGCTTTGCTGAAAACATCTGCAATCATAAGGACTAGAGACAATCTTACTGAATTTTTTGCCGTAAATCATAATATGTTAAGTTGTTAAATGTTCAAACTAAATTCGTTTGATGACCATTGCATCTAAAACAATTGTGTGTACCAACTCTAGTACTAAATTAATGTAAACAGATTTTTATGTCCTCTTGATTTTATGTCAATTTATATCAGTTTATAATTTATTCTCTTCAAAGTAAGAACAAAAGGCATTGTTAGCTTAGGCAAAAAGGGTGAAGATTAACATGTCCTTTGCTTTTTATAAATTTGCTACAAATGACGTCAACTGACAGGGTAAACAAGTTGAATGTTATTTTAAAAAATTTTGTTGGTCTAATGGCATCTAATTTCTTTAAATTTTTCTTTAAAAAATTGTTATTATTTGTTTTTTAACATCAGATCTTGTCTAAAGATGGCAGTTCCATAAGCCTTGATGCTAGCAGTGAAGCAGATTGTAACTGGATGGCATTGGTACAGGTGGCAAAAAATGAAGAAGAGCAGAACTGTATGGCCTACCAGCTTGGAATCAATATTTTCTTCAACACCACAAGAGATATTTTCATTGGCGATGAGCTCAAAGTGTGGTATGCTCCCCAGTATGCTAAAAAGCTGAATAAATCACTTGTTCCGGATGGCAAAACAAAATGTAAGCATACATTTCTATTACTGTGCTTGTTAGTTGCTTTCCAAATTTTTGTGTTTCTGAAAAGTAATTACTCATTTCATTTTTTAAAAATTCCAGCAATGCTTGGAGAGATACTGTTTACTGATGCAGAAGATGAGCAAGAGGCCCATGAAGGAACAGATGATGAAGAGTCTAAAGATGCTGATGCCAGCAGAGACTCTGCAGAAATCCACCCAGATGATGTTGAAGGGGATTATACATGCAAACATTGTGAAGAGAAATTCACATCACAGTTTTTATTTGCCAAACACATCCGTGACCATCTTTTTCCTGTGTACAATTACAGTGAGGGTCCACCCAGGCGTGGTAGACGACCTGTGCCTCTAAAAGTTGGCGAGTATAAAAATTACTCACTACTCAGAGGAAGGGGAAGAGGTAGGGGGAGAGGAAGAGGCAGACCCAGAGGTAGTGGTGCTCGAATACTAAGAACTGGAACAGGAAGGAGGCCGGGGAGACCCAGGCGCTCTCCAATAGTTTCTGCCGAAAGTGAAACAGAAGATTCCAATAGTAAAAGACAAAAACTGAGTGGAGAAGAAGATGAGGGTCATGAGAGTGAGACACTAGACGATAACCAGAATAGTTTTGTGAATAATTCAGAAGGAAGTAATACTGATGTTACTCAAAATAGCTTTGGGGACTCTGCTCCATCAATAAAAGTGGAAGAAATAGCTGTTGTTGAGAAGAAAAAACGAGGGAGGCCACGGAAGATACCAGTTGAGAGCTCAAGTGAAACTGTTATCTCAACTCCTCAGAAATCTCCAGACATTTCTTTAGATATAGAAACACCGCACACTGATGGAAATCGTCCAAGGCGGAGTACCAGGTCTCTTAGAGGTTTGGGTAAACTTGGCAAATGGCTTAAGTATCCTGGTGAAGCCTCTTCAGATGAAGATAATCAAGAAGGTTCAGATGATGAGGATAAGGTCAAGGTGCCTCGTAAACGTTTCGGCATGGCCATGGCAGCTACTTTGAGGAAAGCTGCAATGGATGAAATGACATCTCCTGTTCCTAAGAGAAAAAGTTACATCCAAGTTGTCGATTCCAAAAGTCAGTCCCCCAAGATAATAAGTAATGCGTCAGGCATAAAAAGGTCATTAAATGTTGAGGATATCAAGACCAAGCTCTCCTTTGAAAAGCCAATTGTCTTAACAGAAAAAAATGGAGACGAAGAAGCAAGTTCCAGTGATGTCAAGGTAGAAAAACCTCCACCAGTTGTAGAGTCCCCAAAGAAATATATTGTCATTACCAAAGGGGATCAAACTACCACCTATGAAATCTCAACCACCTTAGACAGGAAAGAGCCTGTAGAGCCATCTAATATTTCAGAATCTACGAGTGGCACAACAATGGTTGAAGAGACCAGAGCCCAAGTTATTGAACTAAAATCTGACAACATTCTTATAGAAGAATCAACTGATATAAAAGAAGCCGGAGAGATTCTCAACAGAACTGTCCTAAATAAAGACTCTGATATAGAAGTGGGAACAAGAGAGGAGGTTGTTGGTGTGCCTCATCATGAGAGAAAGAACACAATAGCTGATCTGGACGGTACAGATGCGCTGACGGCGCTTGTGAATGCAGCCATATCTGCTGACAAAGTACCAGATCCTATTGCCATGGTTGCTGCGGATTTGTATGAAGACAGGAGTATGGAAGATGATGGGGACTCGGATGAATACAGAGTCAACCTAAAGAGAAGTAGCACAAAATCCGCTTGGATTACACACAATGCTGATACGGGAGAGGAAGGGGAAGACAGCGACAATGACAGGCATCATCAGCCTTTGAGACAGAGGCGCAAGAAACGTCGGCGTGGAGATGACCCCGAATTAGAGGAGTTGGAAGGAAAAACTAAAATTGTTGAAGGCCCAAATGGCTCTGAAGAATTTGCATGTGGCATATGTAACAAACATTTTACACAGTTGAAATATCTTAAGCTTCATCTGCCGGCGCACACCGATAGGTACAGGTGTAACATTTGTGGCAAGAGATTTGCCAGGAATGAGTCACTGATCAAGCACACCTGCGACGATACTGCAAATCTTGTTGAGCAGACTGTTGATGAAGAAGGAAATGATACGTTCTGTTGCAGGGAATGCGGTCGTTCATTCAACCAGATAAACTTTGCCATTCGACATGCATCCATGCATCGCGCTCGCTTCACTTGTGACAAATGTGGAAGAACTTTTTTGCGCCAGGTTTGTCAATATAAAGATATTTTTATAATAAGTACCTGGTATGTTACTTTTAGTTTTGAAAATCTCTGTGGTGCTAGATATTGACCCTATAAAAAGAAAGAAAAAGACACTTTACTAGCAGTCTTTAACTTTAATAATTCTACATGTAAAATCTACAAAGTGTTGGGATTAAAAAGCTAATTTATGTTTCTTTCATTCAAACTATGTTATGAATTTATTTGCTGGGTACCTAAATCAATTTATATGCATATTTTATTAAAAAGATATAATCCTTTTAAGAATTTATTATTTAATCACAAGCATGTGTTAACAGAACTATGCACATTGAATTGCTTTAATTTGTATAGGGTTTTTGGTTGAAAAAAATGATAACACATTCACAAATTATAATTGATGAGCTGGAAAATTTTTAAAAAATTGTATATCTTTCTTTTAAAATGATATAACTTAAATTTAAAACTGGAGAGTTATGGCTCACTCTCACCTTGATTACAAGCATATATTTTTTTGCAATTATTTTCATTGCTGTACTTTTGAATGACACCAGGATCTGTTGGATGAGCATGACTGCACCAGTGGACTACTAGAAGAAGGGGAAGTCTTCCATGATGCCAATCACGAGTGTCAAATTTGTCGCCAGTCGTTTACTAGTGGGAAGTATCTGTTTAGGCATATGGCAATGCATACAGACATCTACAAATGTGAGGTAAGGCAATATTATATGATGTGCAAAAATCAAAACTATAGTTATTTTTGTTGTGTGTGTGTGTGTTTTTTTTTTTTTTTTTTTTTTTTTTTTTTTTTTTTTTTTTTTTAAAAATATTTTTTTTTTTTTTTTTTTGTTTTTTTTTTTTTTTTTTTTTTTTTTTTTTTTTTTTTTTTTTTTTTTTTTTTTTTTTTTTTTTTTTTTTTTTTTTTTTTTTTGGTTTTTTAAAGAAGATATTCTGCTATTTTTAATTTATATGATGGCATGGGTGTTTTATGTAGTACAGTTGTGATTTTTATTGCAGTTTGACTTCTTTGTTTTTTAAATATGAATATACCTATAAACAAAAATGGCGAATGATATCCAATTAATCAATTATTTAATTCCTTTGTTATGAGGAGTCATTGGTTAATTAAATGGTAAGAGCAATTTACAACTTAAAGGTCTAAATCTTTTTATTTGCTTCTGTTTCAATAGTTTGAACTCAATCCATCTTGTAGCATAAAAATATTGTTTAAAATTCACCAAAAAATGTGTAAAAAATTTCATGTTTTAGAGTCGCTCTTACAAGGATTTTATTTAATTTTAGGTTTGTGGCAAATGCTACTCTCGTAAGGATTCTCTTCAAAGGCACATTTCTCGTTGTTGTCCAGAACTCTCCGGAGAGTACAGTGTGCATGTGTGTCCCAATTGCAAAAAGACTTTTGGCACACAACTGGGGTTACAGAACCACACACTTAACTGTGGCAAGTATCAATGTGGGGCTTGTAAAGTGGCATATTTTTCCCTGAAAGACCTTGCAGAACATGAGTGTGCAGGAAAGGTCCTCAATGAAAAAGCAAATGTTCAGTTCCCATGTAAGGAATGCAATAAAACATTTGCCAGCATTGCATACTTAGTACGTCATGAAGCCTCTCATCATGGAGCTTTCAAATGTGATCTTTGTGAGCGTGTTTTCATTCGCAAAGAAGAGCTGAACTGGCATGCACCTGTGTGTGCGACGAAACAGAAGATTCAGCAGGACGGAAGTGCTCCTTGTGAATCTTGTGGTGAAGTCTTCAATGAGTGGCTAGCTTTCAAGGAGCATCATATGACCCACACACATCCACATAAATGCGACAAATGTGGGAAAAGGTTTATAAAGGTAACTGTTAAAAAAACAGATTGCATTAGTAAACTGTGTTGAATGACCTTTTAGTGATATAGTTACATTGTTTTTATGTTCTCCAGATAATGCAATTTATAAAACTTATCGCTTTTATTTGTGATCAAACTAAGTACATCCATGTTACTTTTTATGGTTTCATTTATATCAAAGTTGAATTTCTGGTGAAAATTTTAGCTTTTAAGCAGAAAAGGATGTTAGCTTTTTAAGCGATTAAGTAGCAACTTGTAACATAATTAATCATTAGCAGCTACTGATTTAGATAAAAGTTGTGTGTATTTTTCAAGCTGAAATTAATAATGACTGAATTCTATACTTTTCTATTTTAGATTGGCACCCTCCATAATCACAAATGTGAAGCTTTGGGTGAAGTGGGCACAGATCAGTCAACCTTCTTAGCCTGTGACATTTGCCAAAAGCCATTTAAAAATGAACGCTACTTGTCACGCCACCTCTCACTCCATGGCCAGCCAGAATTTGCTTGTGAATTTTGTGGGAAGCTTTTTACCCGCAAAGATTACCTTAATGATCACCAATGCCGCTTGCCCAATGGTACAACAGTTAGAATGGTGCGAAAGAAAAATCGTCTTTTTATCAAAGATAATCTTTCTTGCCCCGACTGTGGAAAAACATTTAGGTAAAACATACATTTATTTCAATTTCTTTGCATTCGGAATTTTCTCTCTCTTAAACTTTATTTAAATGTGATCTTTTCCCTCCATACCTAATAAAACTAGAAGTCTCTAAATTTTAATTACTATAAATTAAAGCTTTTTTTCAGTTGTGGATGTATATCTAAAAAAAAAAATTGTTTCCTGTTTGTTTCTTCACAGTTCAAGAAGTAACATGATGAAACATTTGAAAGTTCATGGGGAGAAACAGGCTGAGTGCCACATATGTAGGAAACGGTTCCATTATGAAAACTATCTGAAGCTTCATGTGGCAACAGTGCACGAGAAACAGTATCAGCTGCAATGCACTCATTGTGGCAAAGTTCTTTTTTCTAAGGTAAGCAAATAAATGTGTAAAGGAATGCTCTTATTTAAACTAATCAATTCTGCCACCTATTCAATGGTGAAATAAATTGTGGAGATTTGCATACATTCTCTTTAATTTTTTGTATCAATGGCAATTAATTTTTTTTTTGGTATATCATTTTTTTGAATGGTCCAAAGAAGTATAAATTTAACCTTGTATAACGGTTTTGTCTTTACCACCTGGAAACTACTTAGAATAATCTAAAATACTTTAGTTTTATTTGTCAAATAGATATGTAATCTTTTTACAGACTGGTCTCATAGCTCACATTAAACAGTTTCATGCGGACACAATCAAACTATACCCTTGTCCAAAATGTGGCAAGACATTTCGGCAGAAAGGAAACATGAAGACTCATCTCATCTCCCACACGAAAGAGAGAGCTTACAAATGTGACGTTTGTGGAAAGGTAATTTTATTTTTTGGCAATAAGCATATTTATTTAACAAATGTGCATAGAAAGTACTTTAATATAGAAAAAGAAAAATAAAATTTTAGGAGATCACTAATAAACCTTTCTTATCTTATATGTCTGTTTCATTCTCATATACTATGACAGGGTTCTGATTACTTACGATTAAGCTAACTACAATTTTTTTTGATTTCAGGCATTTAAATATCCTGATCAGCTCAACAGGCATAGATTGGAACACACACTTCAACAAAAGTATTCTTGCGATCTGTGTGATAAGCAGTTTGTTCGCACATATGAGCTGCGTAACCACATGCGCAACTATCACAGTGGATATGTATATGTATGTGGTGTATGTCACGAATGTTGCGCCCACAGACACACTATAATTAGGCATTATAAACGCAAGGTAAGCAAATTTATTTCATCATTAAGGTACGTTCACACTGCAGATTTTTTGTAGCTCTGTGGTGAATCCATGTAATGTTATGTTGGGAATCTACTGATATTTATTGATGTTTACAATCTCCAGCTGAAAGAGATATCCCATGTAGGTGTTTGCACTAAGCAGGCACAACTATGCAGAACTTTAGTTGATATTTACTTTTTTTTTAAAATGTAATAAATTCCACTTTTTAAAACAAGATAAACAGGTTTTGCAATAAAAGCAGACCTGAAATTTATTTCACAAAATTTCAATAATTGAACTACAAAATATGGTTCTCATAGAATACAACTAATAATTAATATTTATCAACAAGTAAGCTGATAATAAATTCAATAATTTTTTTTTACCACTCCATTTTCTAACGGTCAGTTGCTATGTTACTAACCTGATAGCGCATGCACATAGATAAAAATATGAGGGATTGTTTTTGTATATTGCCAGCAGACAATATACTGCAACATACACCAATCCGGTGATAATGACCACTGTTTGCCCCAATGTTACGAGCAGCCAGGGCTCTCAGAAATCTTGTAAATAGTAATGTAACAGCTTCCTTGCGTAGAGTCTCAGAAACAAACCGGTGGTTTGAACATACTTTGAAAGCTGCAAATTTGTGTAGTTTTTAGGTTTTCAGCAATAGATCAAAATTTCGGCTTTATGGACAATATGGAATTATATTGAATAGACCAAGTTCGACAATGATGTCAAATTCCATCAGTGTGAAAAGATTAACTTAAGTGTACTTTTAACTGAAAATGAATCAGTGATTTAGAAAAGTGTACTCTCCGTTGTTTGAAATGCATTCTTTCCCCTTATCTTAAATGACAGCACAGTGTTAGATTATTTCATATATTTATTTTTAATTTAATTTTACATTTTTTTAAAAATTTGCTCATCGTGAAAGAATTTTCATCTCATGTAGACAAGTATGCTTTGTGCCTTTTAGGAACCAAATTTGTATGGCTTAACTTGATTTTGACTTAGCTGACATCTGATAATAAAGAAAGAAAAAAAAAAACTGAAATAATTAAACAAAAATCTTTACACTTCTTTACTTAGTCAAATGATAGGTGTTATTGAAAAAGGATAGGCTTTCATGTGGCTATAAAAATGTTGCATTTTTTTATGTGCAGATTATTTATCCAATTATTGTTAATTATGAAGTTTATCATTCATTTAAGAAATTTTTAATTTCAATAGACAATGTAGAAAATATAAAGAAAGTATGTTTTATTAAAAAAAATTAATATCCCGTTTTATTTCAGCACCCAGAAGTCGGGAACGTCTTTGAGGAAAAGCCAGAGTTTCTAGATTCACTTCAGAAGCCAGTTACGGCTGCAACACAGTCTCGTATGATGATAGAAAGTGATGACATTAAACCCAGCATCGTCCGCGTCGGCCTACCCAGATCCCATGAGATTATTGTTACAACTGATGAAGATGGAAATCAAACTTACACTGGTGGAGAAGTCATGCTTCAACAAGTAAGCTTCTGATTTTTTTCCATTATGTCTGCATTCAGCAATGCTAAAAAAAAAATCAGTTATATGAACAGTCAGTTGCTGTATATATAATTTGAAGGTTGACAAATGCACAAAATCCATTGAAATTTTCAATTAAGATTTTTAAAATAATTTTTTGATGATTTCTATTTGCTCATTATGGGTAGATGTAGATTATGACATAATTTATATTTTTGATCTTGATTGTTTGAAAATTCTAAAATCATTTTCAAAGTTTGGATTTATTAGCTATACACAAACTAGGTTATTTCCAAATTTGATTAAATAACCAGCTGTTATGACATTTTCTGCAATCAACAATTTCACACACACAAAAGAAAAGACACAATCTTCACTTTCAAAAATTTGGGTGAAAAGTCAAAGAAAGTGCCTTTAAATATAAAAAAATTCCAAAATGATGGAACAGATCATTTATGTCATAACGGTTAGTAAAAGTTGAATGTCTCTATGATTACAGGGTGTCTCAGGAGAATTGGGTAATGGAGAACAAGCCATGCGCATAGATAGGCCAGGTGGAGAATCTACTCTTTTCATCTTGAAGGTAGGAACAAATTGTATCAGAATATTGAAATTATTGTCAGTTTTTTTAAAGGATATGTGAGGAAATGCTCATGCTTGGACAGTCTTTGTTCTAGTTTTACTCTTGTGTTATAATCATTTGGTTGAGCACATTTTAAGCTGCTTGTGATCAACAGGTGGTCAACCAAGATGAAAACGGATCAATCCAAGAAATGGAACTTACTGAAGACACAAAGGCCCATCTGGCCCAGCTGCTACAGGCTCATGGTGCTGGCCAGGACACGATTACCCACATCCAGGTATGGATTTCAGCCGACCAGGTTAAGAACTACCATAGGCTTTAAAGCTGGAACTTATTAAAAAAAATCCTGTTTAATGACGAAGAGAGTTGCCAGTGAAATGTTGGCAATGTACTGAAATGGGGCAAGAGGTGGGGATGGTGTTAAAAATGGGAATGAAAATCTTTTAAGCATTTCATCAAATTTCAAGAGAGTGAAAAAGCAAGTGATTTGCAAGAGTGTGCTGGAGGTTGGGGTTAATTTTTTTCGTGTTTTTTTTTTTAAAACTCAAGAATAAAGGAAGAAATCATTTTCACAAAAATATAGTTCACATGGAAGTTTTAAATAAATTGTTTTAGAAAATTATTCAATGCCTCATTCCGAATTTTCATTTGGTGAGAACGACTTGTTGTAGTTACAAAAATTAAATTAAAGGAAGCATAAATAATGCTTTTATCATTTGCCACAATATGACATATAGATTTGTAAATAGATCACCGTTACCAAGTATTCAAAATGTTACCCTTATGATGCCCTTAGATTAATGCAGCTCAATTTTTATAAGAAAATAACAACAGCAAAGAAAATATATATTTATTAAAATAATTTTTCATGTATCAAACAAATATTGACAATTCTCTATAAAATATTCACTCATGGCTGTTGAACAATTTTGTTTGGAGCTCTGCACAGCCTCCAAACAGCTCCAGTTTCACACCCCCCCCCCCCCCCCCCCCCCCCCATAGCCCTGCAAAATGTAAAATACTGTGTTTTAGTCCAGCCTTTCTAAACGTTTTTTTTTGTATCCTGGCAGACTTATACGTTCTATTCTCCTGGCATACTTTAACTTTAACGTTTTATTCAGCTTCCTGCAGCCCCCACCCATCCCCAACCTTCATTAATATAAATAAAACGGCTCTTGTTCTATACATTACAATGTTTTTTTTCAATGGTACTTACAGGTTGGAGATCAGACCCTACAAATTCAAAGAGAGGATGAAGATGGCAATGCTATCCTTGATGACGATTCTGCACAGATGGGCATGGAACAGGACATCAAATTTGACCCCCAGCACCTTGCTGAATTATCAGTTCAAGGAGACTCGGTGGTGACCAAACTTAGCTCTGGGGCAATAGAAGCAGAGTTAGGTCAGAATCTGGGTGACGGATCGACTGATGAAGTATCCATGCAATCGGGCCAAGTTGTTGGGATGGAAGGAGTGCAGGTTGTGGAAATGGAAGGGGGGAGGTTGGGTCAGATTATCCACATGGGTGAAGATATGGGGTCAGGAGTTGGAATCCAGATGGAGAGCGGTCAAGTTATCCACCTGGACCGGAGCCAAATTCTGGAGATGGAGGGTGGTGGTAGGGTAGTCGTGTCCTCTGGAGATTTTGTGTCTCATCACATGGAAGGGTTGTCGGAGCTGAAGGTGACCAAGAGAAGGTGCAGCAACGGAGAGATTGTTGTGGAGGTGGAGGGCCAGGATGGCCAGATGGTGGACATGGGCCAGGGCCTGGATCACGGTCACCATGTGGTGGAGGATTGTCTGGAGGTGGATGAGGAGCAGGATGTGATGGAGGTCGAGGAGGGAGTGGTTATTAAAGAGCAAGGTGAACTTGGGATGGATCAAGGTGAAGTTCATCCTGAGGAAGAGGAAATCCAAAGCTAGTGACAGGCAGGTTTTTTTTAGCCCGTTCAAATTTAATGCAACCCATTTGTGTAAAAGAAAACTACTGGTGGTAGTTGAATGAGCTCATTTATAATAACTATATTCTTATAGTTGTAAACTAGTGTTGGATAAATCTTCTGTTCCCAAAATATGTTATACCCACTTCAGTTTTTTCTAGGGTTCTAAGATCATCACTAAAACTTTTGTATAGCACCGTCATATTTATTTTGACTGCTAACGTGTTTCTCAAATGGTACACCCTTGAGGGTGAGTTGCAATGATGTCTTACATTTCTAGTAAATGTTTTAAAATTATTATATAACGTTAAGTTTATCATGTTGAAAAATCACAACAGTCTTCAAATAGACAAGCATCAAAACAATTTTAGAACACCCCCATAATATGCTGTGATCAGAATTTCATAAAGTAGTCCTGGCACAGTGCACTTGCCATTATCTGATCTAGATTTGGTCACATTTTTTGTTCCCCTTCATTTTTAAAAAAAACAAAATCCTTCGCCAAGTTGGCTACACTCTTTGCCCTTTGGTGGTTGAGTTTTTGTGTGTGAAGATATGATTAGGTTGGCCTGAGAGAGTCCGGTTCAAGCCGATGTCATCCCAAAATCTGCAGCTATATTACAAGTTACTCTGTCTTGGTCATCTAATACAAAAATGTTCAGTATCATATCATTAATAGACATTTGATCATTTACAAAAATATCTGCACAAATGAAAAGTAACTGAGCCCCCGACGCTATGGCTCACGGAAAAAAAAAAAAAAGAATTGATTAAATAGTTCTTACATTGTTTCCTCCCTTAATTTATCTCTGAAAAAATCTCCCCCACCTCCTCTCTCTCTCCTCCTCTCTCTCTAAAAAAAAAAAAAAAGAATTTATTAAATAGTTCTTACATTGTTTCCCCCCTTAATTTATCTCTGAAAAAATCTCCCCCCCCTCCTCTCTCTCTCCTCCTCTCTCTCTCCCCCCCCCCCTTTTTGTGTCCCAATAAAAGTTTTAAATGAAATGTATCTATTTTATTCATGTCATTGCTCTGTCTTAGTTATTTTAATGCAGTCACGTAAAAGCACAGCATCTATTTTAATAGACCATGTACATAAATTATTGCATTTAATGTATTTTATTTCTTTTTGTCCCTTTTTTTGAAAGGTTTAAACTTATACAATCTTATTTATAATCCTGCTGTCTAAAAAAAACAACAAGGACCAAGAAAGCCTTGACCTATTTACCTAGTGTTCCTTTCCCCCTGTCTCACTAGTATTATTATTATTATTATTATTTACTTGAAATTTGAAACTATTCTGTCAGAGGCGGCCAAACAGGGGGGTTTACAAGCAGAGCTCCATGAAGGCAACTTTAAAGTCATGTACTCATGGCCTATGCTACAAACATTTCTACGGCTGCATGGAACATTTATTCCATTTTTACTGCTCACACACCCAGCCGCCCACTAAGCTGAATACTTAGAGCTATAAATCAATGGATTTGTATATTGTATTTGTATGTTTCTTTGTTCTAAATTTCTGTTTTGTCAAGAAATTGAGTTAAGATTTCATGAATGTACATAAGTAACTCAATGTGTATAAAACCTTCCACTGTCATTATAACTAATAGTGTTGAATTTTCACTTGGTAAAAAAAGGGGGGGGGGGCAGTGTGATTATATTTTGTTAGATTAGTTTTGTACATTCTTATTTCTAGGAAATATTTAGACAGCTGATGTTGGCACTCTAGATCCATACAGCTTGAATGTGAATGTTACTGAAATATCATGAAAATGCCCCAGAATGTCATTTAACTTATAGGGTTGAGGACCTTTCTAAATATTTATTGTAATTCAATGTCACCAATCATTCTTTATGCAATAGTAATGAATTATAAATATCTGTGTATGTATCGACACAACTCCAGTGGCCAGAATAAGGGATGTTCCTTCCCATCTGTTGGTGCTCATTAAATCAAGAATTCCCTTTTGTGCGACTTCATTCAGAACCAACCTGGCAGTTGTAAACTAACATTCTTGCAATCTTTTTGTTATAATAGAAGAAATGTAATAAAAAGCATAAATAAATTGTCTTACTTTTAGATTATTTGAATGATTGATTTGGGGTTAAAGTTCTTTGCTTTGAATGTTAAAAAGAAGGTCTAGATCAGCGGTCGGCAAATTGAGGCTTGCGAGCCTCATGCTGCTCTTTAGCGGCTCGGCGCGGCCGGCCACAAATCGGTTTCGACTCCAAAAAACATGGTTTTTGAAAAGAATTTTTGTTAATCGTCATGCTGCTGATTTTTTGCACTTTTTACTAATGAGTTTGCTGACCACGGGTCTAGATTAAAAAAATGTACAGTACATGAGCCAAGACCTCATGGATTGGAAGGCTGTGTGGGAGATATATCCATAATTTTAACTACCACAGTTTATATTATCCAATTAAAAGGTCCGATATATGAGACATCAACTCTTAGGATAAGAAGTCCCAGACCTAATATCACAACCTTTTTATTCCAAGCTTACATCTCCATGCAAGTTTGGGGATCTCTGCAAAGTTGAGTGCCGGTAAGAAGGTTTGGGAAACACACAAAGTAATGATGCTTTTACTTTCTTTACGAAACAAAACATGCGGTTAAATCTTAAAGCTTTCATCAACAAAGCAAAGATATCGAACTACGGTACTTCAATTTTTTAATTCACCGCAAAAATTATCATTACCGGTACTGCTATTGCTATTCTATGTCTATGCAGTTATATCCGATTTTATTAATACAACTGCTTCTGCAGACACCATGAACTCTATGACAGTTTCAGCATTAGTTCACAGTGAAGTCAGTTGTATCTTGTTTCTACAACAACACGGTACTATACACGCTGTCACTAGGATGTGCTAACAACCACACAGTTAACAGAATGCCAATACTCAACTCATCGAACATACGTGGGCATTGGCAAAAGAGAGAAACAAGGGCACACACAGACACAGATCTATGCTCGATTCTTATATGTGTGGGTTCTTTTTGCGTCGACGTGTTAAAGCAAATGGTTTGAATGTATTCAACGCCCTTCTAGACGATAGCGTTCAAATTTGGCCACCACAGTAGTGGAGGACTTGAAAAGATGTAAATCTGTTTTAATGCAAAAGAACATCATTTGTTTAATTGGAAGTGTGAAGTATTGTAGAGAAAACGTGAAATAATGTGCAATAATTTTTGCGTTGAATTAAACGTTTTTCTTCAAAAGAACATTTCTTTTATTTGAAGTGTGAATAATAATAATTTTTGCGGTGAATTAAAATTGAAGTACCGCTATTTTACTTGCTACTGATATTGATACATATATATATATATATATATACATCTAAGTTTTCGTCATCCATGCTAACATTACCTAACAGCTGTTGAGAGATTGACCAAACCAAATACCCGGATGCTTTATAAATATCTTTCTCCCATTGAGTGAGATTGGCCAAACTGAATGCCGGGGTGTTCTATTAATAGATTTCCGCCTGTAAATGACCAAACCTTATTAGCAAAACGCACGCAATTGTACTTATATACAACAGATTAACTAGCGTTTAAATATTTTGTTCCGTGCACGCCCAGCTGACAGCGTTCACATTTTTTAGATTCCTTATCTCTTGGCCTCAACTGCTGACGTCGTTGAAGAGTCCCTCATCTCCATGGCAACGCTGTAAACAATGCCTCCCTTTTTTTAAAAATAAAAAAAACAAAAAAAACAACCGTTTACCGTTACTGCGTTTTAGGTTAGGAGGAAGAGAAGAGTGTTCCAGCACGTTCACCCAGCGCTCCACGTTTTAGGTTAGGAGGAAGAGAAGAGTGTTCCAGCACGTTCACCCAGCGCTCCACGTTTTAGGTTAGGAGGAAGAGAAGAGTGTTCCAGCACGTTCACCCAGCGCTCCACGTTTTAGGTTAGGAGGAAGAGAAGAGTGTTCCAGCACGTTCACCCAGCGCTCCACGTTTTAGGTTAGGAGGAAAAAAGTGTGTGTGTGTGTGTGGGGGGGGGGGTTCCACAAGTTTACCGCAACGCGTGACACTAACCTCAGGGACACCTCTGCCCACACTGACCACTGCATCACGTGACATGGCGAGGCGAGATGTTAATTCGAAGGACTGCCGGCGCACACATTTCAAACGTGATGCGAAAGGGCGACGATAGATAAAGGGCCAAATCGAGGCTATTATTATTATGTGACTGTGTCCCCTTGACTGAACCCATGTTGCGCATTCGGCCTCGTTATCTAATCTACGTACTGCTAGTTACGTCCTATAGCGGTTTCCCCAAACTGTTGTGATTCGCGACCCACTATGTAACAGCCGTGAAACTCCTCGACCCCCGTCTCCCACTTAACCCAGCTCTTGAATACATCTGCATATTTATTAAAATAGTATTAAAATATCGATTAAATTTATACAAAAAATTGAACTTAACGTGACATGTTATGATTGTACCGGTACTTTCAGTAAGTGAAACTCATCAGTATGAGCAAACATTACACATCCTAATATAGTATAAGTAGAGCGATGAAAACATATATGTCTAAGAAATATTCAAAACATGATCCGCTGCTGCTGCCTTATTTACCGGAACAAATAAATAAAACTTAAGGTTTCGGCGAAGCGCCTTAAGCAACAATACGAAACACAAGGAATTTAGCCAATGAGAGAGAGGGAGAAGTAGAGAACGGGGGAAATCGAGAGACAGAGAGAGGGGGCGATAAAAAGAGAGGGGTATAAAGAGATAGATAGAGACACAGAAAGACAGACAGAGAGAGAGAGAGAGAGAGTGGGGGAATAAAAGAGGCTTATTTTGCAAGTAACTTGTCATACTTGTCATCAAGTGGTCTACAAACATAACCTGGATTTTATCATTTTGATACGCAGAAGCGATAAAAATAAATCTACAACTAACTCAGAGGCAGTACGAAGTAAAATGTAAAGTCAATTACAATCAAAATGAACGCTACGTAACACCTCAGAACTTTTCAGAAATATATATATACCGTACATATTTTAATCTTTTATATTAACTTCGCTTCTGTTCGTGGCTGGCAATACATGGCTAATCGACCCACGTCCCGTCAAAGCATCAAGCAGAAGCTTGGGCTATAGACTCCTTGCCGATGACATTCTTCCAAAATTTAAGCCCCACCCCCCCCCCCCCCCCCCAACCCCACTTCTGTTCGTGGCTGGCAATACATGGCTAATCGACCCACCTCCCGTCAAAGCATCAAGCAGAAGCTTGGGCTATAGACTCCTTGCCGATGACATTCTTCCAAAATTTAAGCCCCCCCCCCCCCCCCAACCCCAAATCCCAAAAAGTCAGTACCACGGACCACAACTATATTGCTGACTGGTGATACCCAGGTCCGTAATGCCACAGCTTTGCATACAGATCCCTGGTGATAACACAGGTTGAAGGGCGCTCGCTATCAGATGAGATCTGTCCAGTCCATATCTGAAGAGACTCTTCCGTAATATTTTTTTTTCCCCAGAAAATAAATGTAACTTAATATTACATGTTATGAGTGTACTTAGTTACGTACTGCTACCTGTATAGATAAATTAATCTCTTATTTAGGTGTTTGGCTCGTCCTACAACAGTAAACATAACAAAAGACGATACCAAAAGATAAATACAATAACAAAGAATGCGACACTCAAACTAGAGCTAATTGACATTAATAAGTCTTATCAAGGTACTAATAAATTACAAAATAAAAAGAAATATAATTAAAAATCTTTAACTTACAGAGTAGGCACTGTTTTACTTGTACCTTTACAGCGTTGAAGAAAAATACAATGAAGGTCTCTTTAAAAGGGTACAATGACGAATAGGAATCTACACATATGCAGTACAATGCATGCTAAAAATCTCTATCGTACCCTTTTATAGTCTATTTTACTCATTCTTTGAGAACCGCCTTACTCATTGTCTTCCATTCCAGTTTTATCCAGATTCTTCTACAGAATTCTTTGGATACAGACTATTCATTCTATTTAGTTGTAAAAAATGGTCAAGAGACTATTTTTAGCTAGCCACACCTTAATTGCGGTCTCGAGCTTAGTGTCTGCTGCAGTTCGTGACCTAAACACGTCGTCTACATAACAGCTTTTAGAAAATGAATCCAGGTAACAAGATTCGAGACTCGCATAAAATTTACACATCCGAATATAGTATTAATAGAGCGCTAAAAACATGGCTAAGAAATATTCAAAACAAGATCTGTTTCTACCGCCTAATTTACAGGAACAAATAAATAAAACTAAGGTTTCGGCGAAACGCCTTAAGCAACAATACGAAACACAAGGAATTTAGCCAATGAGAGAGAGAGAGAGAGAGAGGGGGTAGAGAAAGGGGGAAATCGAGAGACAGAGAAGGGGAGAGAGAGAGAGGGAGATAAAAAGAGAGGGATATAAAGAGAAATATATGGAGATAGGTGGAGACATAGAGACGTAGAAAGAGAGAGAGAAAGAGAGATAGACACAGAGAGACATAGACAGGGAGAGAGAGAGAGAGAGAGAAAGAGTGACATAGAAAGAGAGGGGGGGATAAGAGGGGCTTATTTTGCAAGTAACTTGTCAAACCTGTCATGAAGTGATCTACAAACATAACCTTGATCTTATCATTTTTTATTTTTTTTTTGATACGGCAGAAGCGATAAAAAATAAATCTACAATCAACTCAGAGGTAGCAGGAAGTAAAATGTAAAAGTCAAGTACAACTACATTCAAAATGGACGTGACGTAACACTGCAGAACGTTTAAGAAATATTGTTATATTGTTATTTGTTATATTGATATATATATATATATATCAATATATAAATATATATATTTATATATATATATACATATTTTAATCCTTTACATTAACTTCGCTTCTGTTCGTAACTGGCAATAACTTCGGACGGCTAATTGACCCACGTCCCGTCAACCCGCCGAGCTGAAACTTGGCCCATTCTATCAAAATTTCAGCCCTACGCGACGCCCCCAAGCCAAGATCCCGACAAAATCCGCACCACCTCCTGTATTGTTGACTGGCCGATACCCCAGGTCCGTGCCGCCACAGCACTGCATACAGCAGGTGATAACACAGGTTCAAGAGCGCTCGCTATCAGACGAGAGTTGTCCTGTCCATATCTACAAGAGACTCTTCCGGACTTCTCGTCACCGCCTCAATGTCAGGGACGTCGGTAAGATCGATCGAGTCCCATTCACCGCACAGTTCGGGATGCAATGACAACAGCAATGACTCCACTCTGATGAGTTAACACAGGGGTCGGGAACCTATGGCTCGCGAGCCAGATGTGGCTCTTTTGATGGCTGAATCTGGCTCGCAGACAAATGTTCGATTGTAAAAAAAAAAAAGTTGCATTAATGGTAAGAAATGCTCACTACTGATCAGCAACAACATAACAATGTTATTAAAAAGAATTCAGAGACATAATTATTGCATTTTTAGTGTTGAAATTACACAAAATGCACACATTTAATTGAATTTTTAGTTTTAAACATAATGTATGGCTCTCACAGAATGTGACGTCATTCTTTAGTGGTTCTCACCTAAAAAATTCTGGGCCCCAGACAGCCAAAGCCAAACTCCCCTGATAAGTGCCATGGTTGTCTCCCCCCCCCCCCCCCGCCAGGTGCGGGCCCGCTCAAACTTTTCTTGCCTGAAGGGCCTTTACAGTTTTGTTGAATGCTCTCAAACCCTTTGAAATGCAACTATAATTAACATATAAGCTACTGTTACCAAAAAATGCTTTTGAAAAAACAACAACAACAACAATTAAAGCGTATTGAATGGNCCCCCCCGGTCCAATACGATTCGGGTTTTTGTTGTGATATCAAGGAATGTGGAGAAAGACGACTCACCATCAAAGTTGGTAGCTAATGGAATCAGCCATCTTGGAGCCACCTTTGCAACATCAGGATAGGACTTTTCAATTTAAAAAAAAAAAAATCACTACAACACTTTCAATGTGAATATTTTTCGCACCCCCTCCACCGATATCCCTTACCAAATCAATAAACTGTTCTTGAATTAAATTGTCCCCCGAAGGCAGACCGCAAATGGACAGTAGAACTATGAGTCCAAACGGTTGTTTATTAAAAAAAAAAAAATAAAAGTCGTTTTAAAATTCTCGTAGATCAGGAAAATAATGAGAAATGTCTTCGCTAAGAATGAATGCATTTTGTTTCATCACCTCCAGCCCATTGTCATCGACTTTAATCCCATTTTCCTTCAATATATCATTTGTTTAGCTGAGGAGAATGGGACCAAGTTCCTATTTTTTAACATCACATAATTCGAGCTTCATTTTAAAAGGCTGTCAATTTTTCAGGACACTTTTGCATCGTTATCTCTTTTCCTTGTAGCCGCCCCCCCCCAACCCACCTCCCAGGTTGATGCGACTCATGAATTCAAATATATCGACCAAAAACATACAGGGATTTAAGAAAGCTGACGGAGAATTTTGGGTTTGGCGTCTTGCAAAAAAAAAGAATTGCTGCGTCTCCTCACTTGTAAGAAAATTCTACTCAAAACCTTCCAAGTGAAAAGCCACCTCGCTTAAGAGTGCAACAAGGTTTCCTCAAATTCGAAACCACTTTCTTTGCAAGCTCATAAAACAAATGAGCGTCGAGTGGATTTAATGAATTTCACTCTCCAACAAATTGGAATTTTTTTTTCCCACCAGGTTTGGCGATGAATAGTGCAGTGTGTACCGATAATATTATGTTGTTTTTTTTTTTTTACTTCAGTAAAGTTTGAAAACCAGAACGGCAAGCAAGCACAGCTGTAGTGCCACCAGTACACACGCCAATGACATGTTCCCATTTGATACCATGCGCCTCAAACAGTCCACTTTGTCAAACATTTCTTTTGCGGTTGTTCTGGTGCTGAGAGTTTCGTAAAACAAAAAACAATCGTCCTTCAGGTTCATGTCATATACTTATCGTGCTTTGACGCAAAGCTGGGCTAACGTTGGTGACATCTGTCATTTCATCAAACTGATTTGTTGGTGACATCTGTCGTTTCATCAACCTGATTTGCTGGTGACATCTGTCATTTCATCAACCTGATTTGCTGGTGAATTTGTCGTTTCATCAACCTGATTTGCTGGTGACATCTGTCATTTCATCAACCTGATTTGCTGGTGACATCTGTCGTTTCATCAACCTGATTTGCTGGTGACATCTGTCATTTCATCAACTTGATTTGCTGGTGACATCTGCCATTTCATCAACCTAATTTGCGCAAGTGTCCTAAAGATAGCTTGCAGAGCTCAATGTTCAATGCAGGCTGTAGAGCCAAATGTCCTATGTATAAAGGAGAGCCAAATGCCTGTATGTGCCATCCAATGTCCTTTGTAGACGATAGCCTCCGAAATCTGTTTGTGGGCCCCAATGTCCTATGTAGATTGTAGAGCCAAATTTCTTTATGTAAGGCCCATTGTCCTATTTAGACTAGAGCACAAAGTTTGCGGGCAGTGTTTAGCAACAATATGATCCAAAATGGCTTGAAATTTACAATAATTTGTCTGTTTTCTTCCTGTGATTAGTTTGAAGCATGTTTTGCCAATGCCAGACGACTGCTTTCCCCAAAAGAATTTTCTATGGTGAGCTCGAAAAGGGAAGGCGATTTGCTGGTGATCAGAAGAAACACTTTAAAGACTGCCCTAAAGCCTTCATTGAAAGCTTCCGGTACAGACACGGACCCATGAGAAGAAGCGGCAAAGGATCGAGCATCATGGCGTTCCTCTGTATGCACAAAGCCACAATACAATAATAAGCCAACAGAACAGCGGTTGCTGAGCGTTAACTCTGTACCCGGGTTAAATCCACTGCACTTGCAGCACAATAACATTTCATTGCAGAATCGGTCTCATCAGCCATCTGCGCACCCACAGCCAAGTTCACAATTACTTTATACGATGATTAAGGTGCTCACAGGCGGTTTCGACTGACCGACTGTATGTTTTAATTTCTCTACTCTCTCTCTCTCTCTCTCTCTCTCTCTCTCTCTCTCTCTCTCTCTATATATATATATATATATATATATATATATATATATATATATATATATATATATATATATATATATATATATATCTCTCTCTCTCTCTCTCTCTCTCTCTCTATATATATATATATATATATATATATATATATCTATATATATATATATATATATATATATATATATCTATATATCTATCTCTCTCTCTCTCCCTCTCTCTCTAATTTTACATTTCTCACTCGCTTTACTTTCATCTTATTCGCGCTTCGCCGGCCCCTCTCTAACCCTCTCTATAGGTGGATTACTTCAAGTCAACAAACATCTGTTCACTGGCTGTTTCTGTTTTAAAAATTTTAAAGTAAAATAATTTTGAATCCCTCACCCCCCACCCCCACCAAATCCTCCCCATAAAATATGGTAATAAAGGATAATAATTTTTTGGCCACTTGCTTCAGAAAAATGACCCAAGAGATACACAAAACTGTGGTCATTTCTTTGGCGTCACCATCGACTGGGAACATTGTTACATCTAAAGCTGGACCGCTGTAAGTAAAAGTGGGTTTGCAGCAGTGAACATTTTAGTGCAATATATGCACCTACATGTCTGCTCCACCCATCCCTGTGTTGCTACAGCCCATGTAGGGCTTTGGCCTGCCTCACTACTTCCTTCCACTCAGACCATCCATCCCTGTGTTGCTACAGCCTATGTAGGGCTTTGGCCTGCCTCACTACTTCCTTCCACTCAGACCATCCATCCCTGTGTTGCTACAGCCCATGTAGGGCTTTAGCCTGCCTCACTACTTCCTTCCATTCAGACCAAACAGAGCTTTTCTTTGTCCATGCTTGGATTCCCAATTGTTGTAGATCTTTTTCCACACCATCCATCCATCCATCCATCCATCTAAGCCTAGGTCTTCCTTTGAGCCGTTGTCCTCTGGGGTTTTCGTGATGCACCCTTTTCACTCCTTTGTTATTTGTCTGTTACTTGAGCCAACGTCAAGGATTGAGAAACACTATATGGATACAATGGTTTTTTTTTATGCCTGGGTCTGTCAGAAGAACTGGACGTTTTACCCGTATCCGGAAATTTGATCGAAAGAAATTCCGTCGACGGAAATTTGATCGAACGGAAATTTGGTCGAATTTTGTTTTCAGTTCACAGGTTAAAATTTTGTTTTTTTTTGCGTCAAATTTCATATTTGAACGCACCATTTTGTTTTACTATATAGTATTTCCTTTTTCAGGTTTAACCCTACTCTATTTTACTCATTTTATAGTATACTAACCTGATTGCAGTCTGCTATGTAGAGCTTGTTTACAGCACTTTCCTCGTGCGTGCACTCTGGTTGACCCCACATGAGACACTACATTCATAGATGGACGTGGCTTAGTCTTTTGATCTGTCGTGTTTATTGCCGACAGCAACTAAAACTAATTAATTTGTTTTCAGTGGTGTTTTGTCGAATGTTCGCGATTGTATTAGAAAAGTAAATGTGTTTCTGGACGCGTCGGTAGACCCACAATATAAATAAAGGGTTTCGGAGATTGAGAGCGAGAGATTCAGACGGAGATTGAGATAGATTCCGATAATATTATTAACTTTACGAGACAATTGTATTATTCTTTGTGTGCTTATATGTGTTTATTCGCAGTTTTGGACGGAAAGATATGTTCAGACGTATCCCGGTGAAATGTAATACCGAAACTTGAGTGATTCTCAAAGTATCCTGTGAATGCCGGCTGAGTCGTATCAACCCCCCACCCTACCCCGGCTAGCATGCCCATAAATCAGTGGTTCTCAACTTTCTTAATGCCGCGACCCATAAATACAGTTCATCATGTTGTGGAGACCCCCAAACATACAATTATTTTCGTAGCTACTTCATAAATATGTTTTTTCCGATGGTCTTAGGGGACCCCGTGTAAGGGTCGTTGGACCCCCAAAGGGGTCGTGACTCACAGGTTGAGAACCGCTGCCATAAACAAATGCCCTCTAATGTATAGAGAGACATGTGATGTAAGGGTGCCCCTTCAAGGCAACAGTATTGGTAACAGCATTGCATAATTAAGTTGTGCAGATGACAATATGCGGGAAAAAAACGAGAATAATTTTTTTATATTTAACAAAAAAATGACTATCCCATAAATTATGTGACGCAATATTTTAGTTTCAAAATCTACTCTCCAACACAAATGATCCCAGCCCCCCCCACCACACCCCCCACACACTTTAAAGGTCATAACCTCCAATTTTAAATCACGGGTTTAGCCCACATTTAGGTCACATATTGCTTACTGCAGATAACAAGTCATGCGAGAAGACACACTAGGGCTTTGTGTCTAGCATCCGAATAAAGGTCAAGGCCGTTACAGGCTTTAAGCGACTGAAGAATCGTATGGGCTTTCACGGTCGTACGGGACAATGTCATAAACACGGTCGTACGGGACAATGTCATAAACACGGTCGTACGGGACAATGTCATAAACACGGTCGTACGGGACAATGTCATAAACACGGTCGTACGGGACAATGTCATAAACACGGTCGTACGGAACAAAGCACGAAATACAGTGGGGCACTGCACAGGGGTTACCGGAAATTTGTTTCGACGACGGAAAATTGATCGACGGAAATTTGATTGAACGGAAGTTTGGTCCATATTTTTTTTGTTTCATTTCACACGATAAAATCTTTGCCAAATTTCTTTTTGAACGCTCAATACCATGTGGCAAAACCAAAAAATGCGTCCAAAAAGACATTTGACGCAATATTTTAATGTGTGAACTGGAAGAAAAAAAATTCGACCTAACCTCCGTTCGATCAATTTTCCGTCGACGAAATTTCCTTCAAACAAATTTCCGGATCCGCTGCACAATATACTAAACACAGATCTGCGGGACAAATAATAAAAAAATAGTCTATACAATTTTTTCCGCATTCAAGTGAATTGGTATGAAAAAAAAACAAAACGTGGTAGAATCAAGATTCTGGAACACAGATTCCTGCAGTTCGTGGAAAGTGATCTCAAAATGTGTTGCGAAGGGATTTCTTAGGGTCACCGGCTGAAGCCAATTAACTAAGAGAGAGAGAGAGAGAGAGAGAGAGAGAGAGAGAGAGAGAGAGAGAGAGAGAGAGAGAGAGAGAGAGAGAGAGAGAGAGACACAGATAAAATAT